>JAXQQM020077639.1:0-146975 GCA_034641835.2 Pinus albicaulis
GTACCCAGCAGGGTGGAATCTTTATAGACGCCGGGGGAGACACTGGTCAAGGAATCGACGGTTTGCTTGTTGGTTACAGAAGAGATGGTGGTCTCGGAGGAGGTCTGAGATGGCGGCTCATGATAAGATAGCTGGTCAATGGTGACTATCTTCCCATTATGTGGAAAGGACATCTTGCGGAAAACCGCGGATGGGACAGCAGACATGGCATAGGTGTAACTTCGCCCCAATAGAATGTTGTAGTCTAGAGGGGCGTCAATGACTTCGACGTCAACGCAAACAGTCTTACCAGCTAGGGTGATGGGACAGTTACGAAACAGGCCAATAGGCTGGGAGGCATGACCGTCCCACGCTCGAAGGGTGATCGTGGAAGGGGCCAGCTCAGGGGATCCGAGTTGCTTCCAAACCGAAGCGGACATCACACAGGTGGATGTCCCCTCATCAATTATACACCGGGATACAGTGGCGTTCCGGATTTTGACTGGGATTTGGAAAGCAACGGAAGGAGGAAGAGGAGGGTGGTCCGATTGAGTGGCGTCGAAAACAATCATTTGGTCATCAGCAGGATCAACAGCGCCCACGGCAGATAGTAGAGCCTTCTTTTGAGAAGGGCATGACTGGAGGAGTTCCAGTGTGGAAATGGCAGCAGGGGATTGTGCCAAATCATCTACTATACTGTACGCTTGAGCGGCTCGACCGGAAGCAGCATTTCGGCGTAATGGTCCCTTTGGAATCTTTGAATGAACCTCAACTTTGGGTTGAGGGATGTGTAAGGGGCCACTGGATGTCGAAAGAGGCTCTGTAGAACCTGGAGATGGAGGCTCGGGAGCAGACTGAGCAGGAGGCTTGGGGTACTGGCGAGACCGAGTTTGAAGGTGAAGGTCGACCGAAGGGGGACTCGGGATCGGGAGCGCATCATAAGGATCCGCAGGGGCCGCAGGAACCGTAATGGACGAGGGTGGTCGCATGGTCAAGCCGGGGGTTGGGTAGCCACGAATCCTCGTTGAGGGAAAGGATTATGAATCGAATCCTATCGGGTAGTGGCCACAAGGCCCTAAATGTGAGGGGAGGCGTGTTGTCCGCGCAATGTGGCTTGAGACTCCCACATCCGTCGCATCTGGGGTAAGAGAGGACAATCGTGAGTGTAGTGACCGTAATCACTGCAACACGAACAGGGCTTGTTTGTGCGAAGCGGCCTGTCCGGCCTGGGCGGGATGCCCTGAGGCTGGTTGCTAGTGTTAGGGTCCATACCAGAATTGGGTCCCCGGGTACCAGGGGCAGATTGGTTTTGGTTGCCTCTCCACCTTCTTTGAGAAGAAGGGGGATTAGTCGCGCCCTGCTGTGCAAATACTTGCCCTGGAGGGGGCTGTAGGTGCTGGTGCTGGGGTTGAGGAGGCAAGGGAGGAGGAAGCGCATATGCTGGAGGAGCTGGCGCACCAGGCTGTGGATAAAAGTAAGGGTTGGGTTGGGCGACATTGAGGTAAGCAGGAGGTTGGGCAAAAGGAGGAGGCATGCCGTATCCTGGATACATGTTGCCGGGAGGGGGAAGAGTGCTTGAGGTGCTGGCCCCTCCCTGAGGGAGACCATGGCCCATAGGAGGGTGAGCAGATGGGTGGGAAAGAGATCCAACAATACCGTCGGCGGACTGAGATGCCCCCGGGGCGTTAGCGCCACCGGGCCTGGGGATGTCAGGCAGAACGGTATAAACATAACCCGATTGAGCGTAGATCAGGTCATATTTTAAAGCTATTTGGAGGGCGGCTTCTTCAGATTGAGGAAAGTGAGAGGCGACATCTTTGCCGATGGGAGACGGGAGGGTGCGAAGGAACCAGTCCATGTAAACCCGATCCTCAAAGGGAGGGGCTCGACATAAGCTCCGTCTTCGTCGCCATTCCTGAACATGGGCAGAAAGGCGTGTGGAAGAGGATTGCTTAAATGAAGTCAAGAGCTCCGTACCAGTGTCGTATCGGAGAGGGAGCTGGAAGTACGACAAGAAGGCTTGGGCAAGAGTCTCGAATGTGGTATGAGAGGAAGTGGCCTGTTCGACATACCATTTAGAAGCTTCGCCGGTAAGCGTGCGTTGGAACAAACGAAGACGGATGGAGTCATCGGTAATGGAATTGGAGGAACACCACATGTGGAAAGATCGGACATGATTGGTTGGATCTTCGCCATTAAGGCCCTCGAACTTAGGGATATCAGAGGGTAGTTTGGTGGGCATAGCGGGCCAGGTAGTATTATGGTGAATTGGGTCGTTAATCAACTGATGGAAATCGGGGAGGCTGAGGCCTGCAATGTACGGCAGCACAGGGGTGGCCGGAGTAGTGGTTGTGACGGTTCCGCTAGAAATAGGGCCGGCATTGGGGCCGGGAGAACCGCTAGCGTTAGGCCCTGGTCCAGACATGGTGAAGGTAAAAGGGGGAGAACCGGAAGGAGAAGGGGGACCCGATGAATCAGGAGAGGAGTCGGAGTGCGGACTCGAAGGTGGACTGGCTCGACGACGGCGGTGCGGAGAAGGTCGATCAACCGGAAACTGAGGGTGAAGGCCAAGAAGTCTCCGGGAAAGGCGCCTTGGGGGCGCAATGATGACAGGAAGAAGGAAACCGACAAGGGCAGAAAGGGACAAAATCAAGAAGGTCAAGGGAAGATAAGGTGCAGTGACAATTGATTTTAGAGTCTTTGCCAGGCGGTGTAAACCAGGCGCTTCTTCACTTAGGGTCAGTGTGTGGCGTGCGTTAATTTTAATTTTTAAACCCTTTCCATTGTTTGAGAGCAAGAAAAAGTGTGCGACGTAGCTGAAAATAAACCTACAGAGAACAGAATAAAATGCTGAAATAACAGAAAAATAACAGCTACGTATGCATCTATCTAAACCAAGAAGGTGGGTCTCTCAAAACTATGCTGAAAAGAAAGGGAAAAACTATGGAAACACACACAAGGGAAGCTCAACAGATCTAGGGTCAACGGGGACAGAGATCTGGAGGATAAAGCTGCAGATAAGGGGTGCAGATCACAGCCAAGAGACAGAGGCAAGGTGGCTGGAAAAAGGGAAATCAGCAAAAAGCCGGGGGGGGGCAAGGCAGAGGCCTTTAGAGGAGGTCCAAACAAAACGACAAGAGGTGATTTGAAAGGAAAAGAGGTTGATTTCAATGGATCTGGAAGTGAGGTCACAGATCTGGAAAAAGAGGGGGCTGAAGCTCTGAAACCGACGGCTGAAACAGCTGAAACTCTTCCACAAAAAGTGGAGGGTACTAAAGCCCTAAGGGGCTGGGTTCCCACTTAGATGAGTAAAAATAGATCAGATCTTGAGCCGAGCGGGGTGAGACGGTGGCTCTGTGTTGCGGTGAGAACCCGAGAAAAAATTTCGGAAAAAAATCTTTGGAAAAAGCGGTCGCGAGTTCGGCCTTATGCGAGTTGAGGTCGCGAGAAACGGGCAAGGTGCGTCCGGAGTCGCGAGGTTTTGGGCCAAAGTCTGTTCCCCCCGTCTTCGATTGTTTCGGGGGTAGATTTACGAAAAGTTGCGGAAGTCTCGATTCTTGGTACGATTGTGAAAACACACGCGCATGCGACCTTGCAACACCGCGGAAGTTGGGGAAATTTTAAGTTTTTAGGGTTTTATGTGAGAAAAATGACATGAAAAGAGAAAAACTAAGCAGCTAAAAAAGAAGCCCTAGGGCCTGAAGTAGCTGGATATGCAGGAATATGAAAAACGACAGCGGTCGTAATTTAAAACCCGTGTGGAGTCGCCATTTGTTGGTATGAATTCTTTGTCGAAGCGTACGAAAAAGAACCACTTTAGCTACGCATAACTAATAGCCCTAACAACAATAATGGCTGCAAAACATCTTCAGATCTGCAATTAGTAGTTAAAGTGCTGCAACAAACAGATCTATAAATGGAAAGACATTAAGCAGTAAAGTAAAGAGTTTGCTCCATGCATCCAATAAACAAGACAAGAACACGATTTTGAATGAATTTTTATATTACAGGGCACCTGGGAGGAAACAAGAAGGTGTATCCAGATCTCCTCAATGGGATGGGTTCTTTGTAGTCCTCAGCACTTCAGATCTAAGCTTTTTCTCTCTTGTAGATGTAGAAAAACCCAATGTAGAAGGTAGAGCTCAATGGGAGCAAAATGGCAGAAATGAGACCAAGTGTATAGATCCAGAGTGATCTAATATGCAACAAAAGGTGAAGAATGAAGTGGAAAACCCTCCTATTTATAACAAAATATTGGGTCATTCTAGATCTTGGTGCATGATTAAAATAATGTTAACCAAATCTAGATCCACCTCTATGGAATATTTTATTATTATTTGTTGGTGGGAAAGGGACTTTGACTTGGGTCAAAATCCCTTGATTAGTGAAGAATAAATAAATAAATGATTTATTTATCCTTTTAAGGAAGTGGTTGAGATATAATCAAATAAATATTGATTTATTTAATTAATAGTGGTTGATTTGGTCATATTTAACAAGGAATATTATTTAAATAATTATTCCTAGAAAATAATAAGATAACTATGGGTGTATCTCATCAATTTCTTTGTTTTTGGGTTAAACATGACTGGGAATAATAATTAAATTGTGGTTTAATTAATTATTCCTTTTGGGGTTTCCTTAATTAACATAGTGAAAGCAGTTTTACTTGGGGTAAAACTGGTCTTACATGGTGTACTTGGGTCCATCTAATAAGAAAAGGTGAGATGACCAAAAAATGGTGTAACAACTGTCTTCACCTCAGCCGAGAGGAGCCAGTGATCGATAATAGGGCTTTGTTCAGCGCCTACGCAGCTGTTAATGTATCAGCAAGTCCTGGTCAGGTTCTAGCTCAACTACCCTCTGCAGGTCTTCAATGTTATCGTGCCAGGGCTCCCGCGGAAGTTGTTTCAAGGGTCGGTTTCTGGATGCAGGGGATAAACTTGAGGGCAACGCTCTTTAGAGTCCAGCTCGGGTCACCTGAGTCTTGCCTCTTTGGGGCTGTCTTCAACTCGGCGAGTTTGGCTAATACGAGCCCTGCAGCAAAACTTTCAACCGCAGCACTAAAAGGGACTCTGGCCGCAAACCCCCGAGGCTTCATTTTTGGGCTCAGGAGTTGGTCTACAGGCGTTTCCCGCCCTTACGGCCTGTCTCAGCAGAGGCTTGGAGTCGCAGGCAAAAGCAGGGACGCCCTTCATTGCTGCGCTGATCCTGAATCCAAAAAAAACCCTGCCTCTTTTCAGATCCAACTCCGGTTACTCTCTGGAAAAACTATTTTGCTTTGGGCTTCTTCTTCAGATCTTATTCAGAAGCTTAAGCTTAACCTGGAACAACGGACGGGAGTCCCATCGATTCACCAAAGACTTCTTTTCCAAGGTAAACATCTTGAGGATTTTCTTCCCCTTTCTGCTTATAACATTAACATAAATGATTCCATTGTTCTTACCCTTCGCTTGAGAGGTGGTGCTGTAGGATAGTCTTCTTCAACCCCTATCTTCTCCTATAAAGAAGTTGTTCACTCTCAGAACCCCAAACCCTCTGCTGCCTCCAAACCATCTGCTACCTCCAAACCCCAGCCTTTTCTGGTTGACAAGCTGGATGAAGCACCTTCTGTTGAGGTCTCTCTTCCATCTGTCGCAGAAGATCTTCAAAAATATGCAGAGAGAGCTATCATTTGCAGATTTAATGGGCTTTGGCCGCGAACCAAGGAACTCTTTGATTGGATATACGAAAGCTGGACCAGCAAGTGCCTCGTTAGCTGCTGCTCACGAGGGTTCTTCATAGTACTATTCGATCAGGCAAAGCATTATGAACAGGCCTTACAGAAAGGTCCCTGGTTTTTTGGAAATGCTGGGCTCTTCTTAACCCCATGGTTCCCAGATTTCGACCCTGCAACAGCTACCATCACCAAGACCCCTATTTGGGTCAGACTACCCAACCTTCCTGTCCATCTATGGCAGCTGGCAGTGTTCAGGCGAATGGGCGATACCTTGGGGCGCTTTCTCGATGTAGATTATGACAGGCCACTTCACGGCATCTACACATATGCCAGAATGTGCGTGGAGGTTGACATCAGCAAAGGCTTGCCCGAACAAATTATCCTCAAGGTCGGTGATCATGTTTGGACTCAGTACTTAGACTATGAGAACACTGCATTTCGTTGCCGCCACTGCAACCAGACAGGGCATCTGCAGAACTCATGCCCCACTCTAGTAGAAACAAAGACTAAAGGAGATTATACAAAGTCCAAATCCAAAAAATGGACTCCCTGTACCCCGCCGCCTGCTGCAAACTATACTTCCTCGAGCTCTGATGATGATGGGCGTGAGGCAGATTCAGACCTTGTTCCTCAGACTCAGAAACTGTCCACTGATGCTCCCAAGCATCCCCCTGATACTACAGTCACTCAGAAGCGTAGTCATGAGTCCGCCTCCTCCGACTTAGATAAGGAGACCCCTCTTCTGGAGAACCACAGTCTTCAAATTGTCCCAGCACATACTCACCAGGATGTCTGGGTCAAAGTCAACAAAAAGAAAGGGAAGAAATTTCGTGTGGAAAAATCTACCAATTCTGGGTAGAAGTCGGTTCCTTTCTGTTTTTTAGTTGTTTATTGTTGCTCCTCGTTTGTCTCATCTCTCTATCCGGGGACCGAAGTTGATATTTTATCATTTACGGTTGGCCGTGTTTTTGTCTCTCTTGAATGTACTTTCTCATGTACCATATTTTCACTTAATAGAATTAGTCCAATTCAGAAAAAAAAAAACTACTTGAAACTATTTTATTACACCATCGGAATCATTTCGATATATGGCTCATACATTATCCTTAGCTTGGAAAGAATCACTTGTTTTTGTAGATGGTTATATAGACCCCACATATACTTAAGGAGTACATTTGTGCTCTTAGGAAATATATCCAATAATATGACCATATTTTTGAACTTAGTACACTATTGTACACCCTTATGTCTACGTAAAGTAGTGTGAGTGATTTCGCGGGTCCTCTACACACTTCATAGGGTGTAACTGGGATAGGTAGTGTTAAATTCTACAAGTTCTATAGCCAGAGTCTGTAAAGGGCCAGGTAGCCTCTGGATCTCATCTTTTATGAAATGTGACATATCCAATAAATTCCCCTAGAGTCAATCTCTATAATATATCTAAATATAAGTTCTTCATTTTAATATCCATAAACCACAACCACTTTAAGGCAAACTGTGTACATGTGTCATTTCTCCCATAAATTCTTAGGAAATTTTTTTAAAGCATACATGTCATGTTGGCTTTCTCCCATTAACTTTAAAGTATGTTTTTTTAAGTGCATAAAATAATTTTTCAAACCATGTAAATGTCATTTGTCCCACAAACTAAAGGCTTTCTCTCATTGATTCAAGGCAAAGTTTAAGGCCTCAAACTTGAATCTTAAGTGGATGAACTCTCATAAGATTTTGAACTTCCATAGGATTTTAGTCTGTCTGTTGAGTGTTAACTTCTACAAGTTCTAAATTCAAAGTCTGTAAGGGGCCAGGTAGCCTCTGGATCTCATCTTTTCTCAAAGGTGACATATCCAGTAGATTCCCCTACAGTCAATCTCTGTAAGAGATCTAAATAGAAGTTCTTCATTTTAATATCCATAAACCACTACCATTCTAAGGAAAACCTTGTACATGTGTCATTTATCCCTTCTCCCATAAAATTTTAGGCAAACTTTAAAGCATGTGTCATTTCTATTTCATTCCTCCCACAAAATCATAAAGGTGTGACTTTTGACATAACCAGTTGTTTTAGTAAGCGCATAAAATAATTTTGAAAACCATGTAAATGTCATTTCTCCCACAAAATAAAGGCTTCCTCCCATTAATTCAAGGAAAAATTTAAGGCCTAAAAATTGAACCTAAAGTGGCTAAACTCTCATAGGATAGTATCCCCCAAACTCAAGGCTTTCCCCCATTAATTCAAGGAAAACTTGAAGGCCTAAAAACTGAATGTTTTTTTAGTAAGTGCATAAAATAATTTTGCAAACCATGAAAATGTCATTTCTCCCACAAACTAAAGGCTTCCTCCCATTAATTTAAGGAAAAATTTAAGGCCTTAAAACTGAACCTAAAGTGGATGAACTCTAATAGGATAGTATCCACAAACTCAAGGCTTTTCCCCATTAATTCAAGGAAACATTTAAGGCCTAAAAATTGAACCTAAAGTGGCTAAAATTCCATAGGATTTTATGTTTTTGGTTGAGTCTTAACTTATACAAGTTCTTAACTCTCGATCTCATCCTTTCTTAAGGCATGTTATTGAAATAGATGTGATTTATGTCATAAATTTTAAGGCAAACTTTCATGCAAAGCATGCATGAACCATGTATATGTGTCATAAACCTCCCTTAAACTCTAGGCAATGCAATATTTAATGCATCTCTATTTAATGCATCTCATTTCTAGATGTGAATTCTACCATAAACTTTAAGTCAAACTTTAAGATAAACCATGCACATGCCATTTATCTCATGCACATGTGTCATTTCTCCCATGCATTTGCAATAAATGTCAATTTAATATATATTTTTTATTGGATTTGTTTTTTTTCAGGGATAAAAAAACCACTAAATATGGTTGAAAAATGGAAATTATGCATAGATGTTTTTTTTATCCCAATCCAGGGAAAGCAGTGATTTCATATCTGGTTTTCAATATGGTGACTAGAAAATTCATCCAAAGGAAAATGAATATATCGGGAAGAACAACAAACAATGAGGCATATTATATTGCATTGATAGAAGGCTTGGGAACAGCTATGGAGTATGAATCAAATGGAATTGTAGTTTTCACCAATTCTGAACTTTTGTGCAACCAGATTAATGGTGTGTACAAAGTTAAGAAGGAGAGGCTAAAAGAACTACATGGAATAGCAAACAATATTGTTAGCCAATTTCAATTTTTTAGTATAATACATTGTACAAATGTGAATAAAATGTCTGCTGATCTATTGCATGGGGAAATGCCAATTCAGGATTCATCTATCAAATATGAATTAATAGATGAATTAGAATTATAGGGGAAATTCCAATGCAAGATTCATCTCTCAAAGATGAATTAGTTTTGAGATGCTCTACTTCAAAAATTCAAGATTCATCTCTCAAAGGTGAATTAGTTTTGAGATGATTTTCTTCAAAAATTCAAGATTCATCTCTCAAAGATGAATTAGTGTTGAGACGCTCTCCTTCAAAATATATTGATGGAAATTGTAACATATCTTGGATATGTGTGCTTTTTGTACTTATAAATGCACCTTTTTTAATGACCATGTGTTTTTTTCAATTATATACCAAGTGTGCTCCCACCACACCATGTAAAGTGCAAATTGGTGAACTTCACATTTGCAACAAGTGGTGAAATTCACATTTTTATAAAATTGAAATGTGAGGACTTCAAAAAAAAAAATTAAATGGAGTTTCACACTTCTTTTTTAATGACCATGTGTTTTTTTCAATTTTATACCAAGTGTGCTCCCACCATGTAAAGTGCAATTTGGTGAAGTTGACATTTTTATTATTTTTTTTGCTTAAATTGAGTTTCACACATAAATTACTGCTTTGAAAGTTGTGTTTTACATAATTTGTGTACACTAAATTACATTAATTTTCTGAAATTTATTTTGAATTTATATTAAATAGTAATTTAAAAAATTAATTGTCAATGTCCACGGTAGATATATATATATCATGGAGGATCAACGACGAAGATCAAAAAAATCCCATATCTCTATGAGAGAGGGGGATCAAGGATTGAGCGGTATTCGTGATATTTAAATATAATATTAAATCTCCATACATATACATACATGTGTGTACATATGGAATTGATTTTTTATCAACTTTGTGAGTTAAATTAGTTGTTAATAAGTTTCATTTTTTATTTTTTAGGAGCTAAGAGGAGAAGGGCCTCTACTCCATCAATGGAGCATGCCCATGGTTCACCTAGTCATGGTATGGTTCATGCAATTTAATCAATGAATATGTACATGTATTTATATGTATGAATGTATTTTTTAATTGATTATAAATTCATATTTGTTTATGAAGCTTCTCTCTTGTATCTAGAGGATGGTGGTGGTCCAAATCCCCTTAGAGGGCCATCAATAAGTGCTAGAAAGTTGCGTGAAGGTGGTGATATTTATTCTCCCAGAGGCCAATCAACGGATAGTCATGTTGGTTCTCAGCAGGGTCGTTATGGTTCTCAACAGTCTTTGGGTGGGAAAGATGCTAGCCAACCACATTGAGGTGGCCATCAATTTGAATATTTTTTTAATTCGATTTGTAAAAATTTGTTTACATGTGTTTTTTATAGTATAAATTTTTATATATATTGATACAGAGGTTGAAAATGCTCCAAATGTTGGTCAAAAAAGATGTAGAGTAGAATGCGTCATTCAAGAAGAAGGTTGTCCACCCACCATGACTTATCGAGCCGACATTTATGATATACCTTGGGAAAGAAACATGCAGCAATGCACCTTATAAAGGTGTCAACATCTTCATGAAAAATTGCAGAGAGATCTCATGGCTTTGACTCTACCTGCTGAGGGTCGAAAAATCTTGGAAATAGTTCACACTCTTTAGGTGAACTATTAGATGTGTATCGAAAGCTTGGGCCAACCACTGATACTTTTGTAGAAGACATGAGAAAAATAAAGGAAATAGTGATGGGTCCCGATAAATGGGAGGTTTTCAAAGAAATATTTACAACAAAAATGGCAAGTCTATGTTTAATTTAAAATAAGGGCTGAAAAGAAAGATGTTGAAGGTGAAATATTTCAAGCACCCTGATATAGCTCACTATTTGTATGATAGACACCTTGTGGCCTATGGAATAATCCCATGGAACGACAACGTTCTGCTTTATTTTGAAAAATTATTTTATTAAGAATTATTTTTTCAAATGAAACCCAATTACAATTACCTTCCCTCTCAATTTTTTGGTCCTGGGAAAGGTCGATTGTGTGACCATAGGGGCGCTAGGCATGATGCTGAGTTGCCTTGCCCTGAGCCACCATTGGTTAGTCGACCTATTCGTGTCAAAAATTTGTGGTCAGAGATGGAAGCCACTTCTCAAATTAGTCGAGAAGTAAGGGATGCCACTATCTACAATGTTCACATTGGATTGGGTGGAGTCGATGTTGGTCTGAATCCACAAAGAGCACGTGAGAATGCACGCGCTAATTTTGTGTATTATACAGATGAAGAGATTGACAACATGAGTGTTGAATATCTCAAAACATATGCAAAGAATTGTTGCAATGGTTGGCATGACCTAATTTTTCATGAGGAAGAGGGCATGGGAATGGTATGTGTTAATGGTTAGGGTTAAATTATTTTAACACATGTACAATTTGTAATAAATAAATATATACATACATTTATTTGTATACATTAATATAACAAAAATGTATAATTATATGTTAACACCATTTACATTTGTCACGCTTGATGAATGAAGAAAATGTTAATATCACATTCGGAGCCTCTGGTTCAAACAATCAAGATGGGTCTCACCATTAAGATATGTTTGAAAATGTTAGTGATTTTTAAGTGATATTTTTAAAATAAATAATTGTGCACACATGTACATATACATATATATAATAAAATGTTTTAATAGATTCCGATTATGTCCGATGTTTTTGGGATGGTGGTACCTTCTTCTTCCTTGGGAGATGTACCTTCTACCTTCTTAAGAGATGTGTCAGATCCACAACAACAAGTATGGACAACTTTTCACTTTTAAAATTTATGTTTTTAAGTTATATATTCCACCTCAAAAAGTTCCATTAAAAAATGAGATATATCTATATCTTGAGTTATTTTAAATTTTTTGAATTTTAGGTTTTTGGAGATTTTCTTTCTGAACCACTCTTAGGAGATGTGCCAAATCTGACAGCACACGTATTCAATTTTTCACTTATATATATATATATATATATATATATATATATATATATGTTTTTAAGTTATAAGTTATAAATTGAAGCTTAAAAGTTTTATTATAAATTGAGATCTAGAGATTTTGAGTTATTTTAAATTTTTTGAATTTTAGGTTTTTGGAGATTTTCTTTTGGAGCCTCTCTTAGGAGATGTGCCAAATCCACCAGTAGAAGTATTCAATTTTTCACTTAAATATATATGTTTTTAAGTTATAATTTATAAATTGAAGTTTAAAAGTTTTATTATAAATTGAGATCTTGATCTTGAGTTATTTTATACTTTTAAATTTTTTGAATTTTAGGTTTCTATAGAGGATTTCTTTTCTCCACAGACTCTAGCGATGAAGATAGGAACATCCACACCATTTCAACCATTTGAACAAGTTGTCTAACTTTTTTTTTAATATTATTGAAAATAAGTTTATATATATGCATTTTCATTTGAAATTTTTTAATATATATATATATATATATATATTGTACAGTTTACTATTGGAGATGTTCCCATGGGGTAAGTTGTAGCAGACAAGCAACAAATGGAGAGGGAACCTTATGAGGTATTGCATGATTTTTTTTTTTTACATGAAGTTCTATATATTCTCACTCAATTTTAAAACATCAAATTTTAATGTTTGTACACATTGTGTACAGGTTCCCCATGCTTCACAGGATAGCTCGCGGATTGAGACTTTGCTGGGAAAGACACTACATCCATCCGTATTTAATGGATGATGCACACCCACTATTTGATGGATGATGCACATCCACACGTGCAACATTATATTATCAATAGATTTCTAGTCTTAAGTTTACTTTTTTATATATTATCTAGATGCAGTCATATATAACTTGATACTTGATACTTGTGAGATCTACAAATTTTGGATATATTTTATGTGAACTACATTTTCTACATGTGAATGTGATATATAATGTTTTTAAAACTTATGTTTTTTATGGTTGAACTACATTTGGCATGTGAAGTAATGTTGTACAGTGTTATATATAATTTTAATTGTTTTTTAAAACTCAAGTTTTGGATGGTTGAACTACATTTGGCATGTCAAGTAATGTTACTTGATACTTGATACTTGTGATCTATAATGTTTTGTTTTTAAAAAGTTTTGATAGTTGTGATCTATATTGTTTTGTTTTTATAACTCAAGTTTTGGATAGTTGAACTACATTTGGCATGTCAAGTAATGTTGTGTTATAATTTGTTTTGTTTTTAAAACATAAGTTTTGGATGGTCAAGAACTACATTTGGCATGTGAAGTAATGTTGTGATCTATATTAATGTTTTTCTTTTGAAAAACTCAAGTTTTGGATGGTTGAACTACATTTGGCATGTGAAGTAATGTTGTGTTATAATTTGTTTTGTTTTAAAAACTTAAGTTTTGGATGTTTGAGCTACATTCGGCATGTGAAGTAACGTTGTGATCTATATTAATGTTTTTCTTTTGAACTACATTTGGCATGTGAAGTAATGTTGTGTTATAATCTGTTTTTTTTTAAAACTTAAGTTTTGGATGGTTGAACTACATTTGGCATGTGAAGTAATGTTGTGATCTATAATTTTTTGTTAAATTAAAACTTAAATTTTGGATGGTTGATCTACATTTGGCATGTGATATAATGTTAAATGTTTTTATTGGATAGTTGAACTACAATTGGCTTGGCATGTGAACTAATGTTGTGATATAATCAAAAAAAAATTTAAACTCAAGTTTTCGATGGTTGAACTACATTTGGCATGTGATTATGATATTATGTTTTGTTTTTAAAATTCAAGTTGTCATTTTCCAAAAAAAAAAAATCACATGAATATATGTACATGTAGAAATGATTTTACACATGTTTGAATATATATGTTAAAACAATTTAAGTACAATACATATTGATGTATCTATATATATATATCTTTAAAAAATCATAAGATTCTAGGTCTTGTTAGATGTGTTGAAAACAATCATAAATTTTTAAAAATGCATTCTATAATGTATATATATATCCAGTACGTGCAACATTTTTCATCAATGCATGTATAGAAAATCTAATTTCAGTTAATTCCATTCTATAACATATATATCCAGTACGTGCAACATTTTTCATCAATGCACATAGAAAATCTACTTGAATAGTTAATTGCTTTCTAAAATATATATATCAAATACTTCAACATTTTTCATCAGTTAATTGCATTCTAGAACATATATATAGTATTCAATACATGAAATATTTTTCATCAATGCACATGATAAAACTACTTGAATAGTTAATTGCATTCTAGAACATATATATATCCAATACGTGCAACATTTTTCATCAATGCACATGTAGAAAATCTACTTTCAGTTAATTTCCTAGAATATTTATATATCCAGTACGTGAAACATTTTTCATCAATGCACATAGAAAAACTACTTTCAGTTAATTGCATTCTAGAACATATGTATCGAGTACTTGCAAAATTTTTCATCAATGCACATAGAAAAGCTACTTTCAGTGAATTGCATTCTAGAACACATGTTAGTGTCAGTCTAGTCATACTGCCATCAATGAAAAAAATTTCTCTTTTGCATTTTCATATTAGGAGTCCCATACCATAAAATTTCACCATTCCGCTAGGTCATGGATTCATTGATGGTAGTGATTTTTCATCGATTTTCCCTCATGTGAAACTTGTTGATTCTCCTCTCTATGGTCTTTAGTCATGAGTTACTTTCGCTTTGTGAGTCATGTTATTAGGTCATAAGATGGGTCTCATTAAGTTCAAGGATCTCATCATGGTCAAATAAATGAGTCAAGTATCAATAATATCAGTAAGGTCATGAGGAATTCAATAAACTCAAAGTCACAGCACCTGGGAAGATCAAAGAAATGTTTTATTCAGTTTGATGTAATTTTCACCTCAAAACCATGTTTTTAGGTGAAAACATGATACTTTTCTTTTTATTATCATCTTTTATGTAATTTCATATCATCATATGTAATAAGTCACACTTCAGAAGCTGCGATCTCCACAAAGTCACCACCCTACCTTTCAGAGAAATTTTCCACAACACTTTTAGTGTCAAATCATGTTCTAAGTGGATCTATTAGAAAGAGCCCGGAAAGAGCTTTCCAACGGTATACTACACTCTCAAAACTGACTCTTGGATTGAAATTTATGCCTAAGTGAACAAAGTCCTCTATACCCTAACCCTTCCCCTTTTTCCCACCTTGCCCTTAAACTTTATGTTATTAAAGTTTAATATTTTCCTTTATAAAACCCTTATTTCCCCCATTCAATGAAAAATTGCATTATTAAAATCTTTTTAAACACATATGCGATGTAATAAAACCACTTCCCCTCCATACCCCTTTCTAATAAAGTTAAAGGTTTTTGTATTATAAATCCCGTTGAGTCGCATTGATTGAAATATTTAAACCACTTCCCCCTCATGACCCCTTAAAATTTAAAACAAATTTTAAAGCTTTACATTGTAAAATCCCCCATCGATCCAAACCTTTCCCTTTCCCGATTGCAATCACAACATTTAAACGGCGCATGCCGATTGGCCCTTGTAAAAACTCTGATGCGATTGGATAAACCACGATCCGATTTAGTAAACAAATTCCCCTCGTCCGTTTTAAACTTTATCATAAAACTTTAAATTTTTTCATTGAAAATCCCTTCCTCCGATTCTCCCTTCCCGATTGAGCCCCGCCCGATGTTATCCTGACCGTTGATACGATCAACGATCCGATGGCTTGTATGCAATCAGCACGTTCATATGACACCCTCCGATTACACCTTCGCCGTCGATCTGTTCATCCAATTGGACGGCCCATGCACTGTTGCTACATCGCAATCGGTGTGATCACATTTCCATTTTTCCTCCGCTCTCCTCCGATCTCCCAATTCCGATGGACTTTCGAGTCCCACCATATAATCTTCCGCCCTTTCATAATTAAAAAGCTATTTTCCTTTGTAAATATTAAATTTGGTTTTATTTCATTTTATATAAAGAAACTCCCCCCGTCATCGCTTATCCCCATCGCATCGGTGAAAATCCCATTGCGCTTTAACACCTCCCTTCACTTCCGATTCCGATTCCGATTGTTACCCCGGTCCCACCTTAAAAGCCTTCCACTCTTTCAAATGAAAAAACATTCTTCCCTTTATAAAAAGTGAAAAACCATTTTTCGTTTGTGTTTAAAGGGATTTCCCCACTCTATTATTGTATTACCCCATCATACCTTTCCAAATGCATCAGAGCTTTTTGTGCCTTGTTCCAAGTATATCCAACCCTCTGATCTCGATTGCAATGACACCATTGCAATGTGTATTTTTAAATGTTCTACTACATATTGTATCCCCTCTTCCCATTAATTCCGATTGCGATTGCGATTTTGGACCCACCTCCTTTCCCTTCCCTCTTTCTCATTTGAAATGGGCTTTTCCCATCACTAAAAGGCATAATTTCATTTCCATGGTTTCAAAGGAATTTTGTTAAAATCCAGATTTCTTCAAAGAAACAATAGAAAGAAATAGTCAAAGGGTCGAGAGCTAATATGAGATAGAGACTTCTACAGTACCAGTAAAATAGGAATTTGTTTTCGAGATTTCCTATTTTTCTTTCATCCAATGTAACAGCGAAATCTTCACATGGCTCAAAATGTTTTGTTGTTCCTTATATTCAGGGGCAGATTGTTAGTTCTCTTTTCTATGATTCGGCTTCAATTCTTGAGCTAGAAAACAACTCCTCTTTTTGTGGATCTACTTCCCTCACATTATGGTCTATTTAAATGTAATTTTGAATCATTTGTAATCAGTCTATAAATCAGTAAGTAGGGGAATAGTGTGGAAAATCAAGGAGAACTCTCTGCGCTCCATTGCAACAGTTTTCGACAGGGAATTAATAAGGAGATGCAGCTCTGATTTGTGGGATCCATGTGGTACGAAATTTAGCATTTTTTCTTTCCTTTGTGTTCATATGTAAATTTTTATGTGTACCATTCATTCATAAACATCTCTATTTGAATTCTTTCAAGATAGAAAGGTAGAATCCATTTTTATGCTCTGCCTTGGGAAATCATTCAATATTATGTGTTTTCTTTTGTTTGAAAAGGATCCATCTTCTATGCCATTTTCATCTCCTCACTAGTCTTTCCATTCCATCCTTATTTAAACTTTATTGCTAAAATTTCCTACCTACCTTGAACCATGAGATAACCTGTATCAATGATTTAATTCCCCGATTCAAACTGTCCCATTTGTCCCACACATCCCTGAAAATTTCATTCATTAAAACATTTCCCATTCTTATACCTAGCCTAAAATTACTTCATAATTTTACTTTGTTGAATATCTATTAATGGAGAGAGCCCTCTCCTGACCTTGTAGGGCTAGCTACAAGGCTGAGCATGGTTTAAAGGTTACCCGGATTTTCCTTTTCAGCCTGAGGTTCAGATCAGGCGATAACATTTCTAGCGACCACAGTGGGAGAATCACGATCTAACTGTCTCCAAGCTCATATTCTCGGCACTCAAACTTTATGTGTTACTCTATTTTGAAGAAAGTCACAGTCAGGCCCTATAATGAGAAAGTATTGAAAACCTCTGTCTTAAGGTTAAACCCAGGTTATATTGAACGTGACGAACCTTTAGAAATATCTGTTGTTGAAGTTAAAAAGCTTTATTCTATTGCCGGAGGAATAATATTAGTGGGACCCAGCGATTGAGTTAACGTGAGGAGTTAAGTGCCAAACCACAGTGAGAAACCCAAGTTAAAGTGTAGTTCATTTACTAGAAGTGGGTTTCAGGAAACAATACCACCTTTGTCGCGCCGCTTTTGGCCCAGAGTGAAACCACGCCAAAAAAACGCAATCCAATAATATTTGGGCATGTTATCTCCCAAATGCCACCCATATCGTGCAACTTTTATGTGTTAACCCTCGGCCTTTGAAAAAACGCGAAATTTTCAAGGATCGCCCAATCTAGAGAATGTTAGATCTGACGGCAATCGCACAGTGAAGTGCACGAGCAATAATTCGAGGTATGATCTGGCGGTTTTACATTATTAAATGTTTATTTAATTTATAAAAGGGTGAATAATGGATGTGTGGGCCCCCGTTTAATGAAATGTATGTCGTGTTGGTAGAATAAATGTGTTTTATGATATAAGTTCGAAGGTTGGTGGTTCTTAAGCGAATAGGGCCAATGTTATAATATTTTGATATTATGACCGAAGTGATAAGGTTTTCCTAAATTTTTTAAGTGTGTTCCCCTATATCACATCAACCTTTAAAAGATTTTTTTGAAGAATTTTGAATATTATTGCAAAGAGAACATTGTTAAAGCACTTTTGGGAGGGGAATATAATTACAAGCATTTATTCCAAACATCCATAGTCATATATTTATGGTATCAGAGCATAAAGACAGATCACCCCAGTAATATTTTCCTTGTAAATTCCTGGACTTTGGAAGATGACGTTCAGAGTTTGCTAGGCTGAAATAGAATTTTGTAAAATAGAAATTTAACCACACTAGCTTCAAGAAGATACACAAGGGCCAATCCTGACCCAAATCCTCCCCCTGTGTTTGAGAATCCTAATCTTATTCCAAGAGTTGTTAGAAGACAAGAAGGATCACTAAGTCCTAGACCTATCTTCAGATCCCACACTTGGCCCAGTGAGTGGTTGTTTGTATAAGATTTTTTTTTTATAAGATTTTTGAGCTTTCTTTGTTTAGAAATAATTCTGAAACTGCACTTGATAACATAGTTTTAGATCCAAAATTCCTTGTAGATATTGAAGTCAAAGAGAAAATACATCAATTGATGATTATATTTTGAATTCCCCTCAGTCATATATCACTATAACTAATATCCATGAGCCTTCAGAGTCATCAGGAACAACATTTCCTCCCCCTAATTCATCATCATTCCCATTAGTCAATTATCAACTTTCATCTCCTCCATCAACACCTCCCTTAAATCCTAGTAACACAAACACTGTTGTAAATCCTCCTAGATTCGTGGTTGCCCAATATGCACCCCTAGTTTTACCTCAGGTTCTGAATGATATGCTTGCTGATTACTAAACTAAAATTATTATCTTTGATGCCACTCAAAACATCACGGCCCAGCAGCATGTTGATAATATGAATGAATTTTTTGATCTTCATGAGGTAGAGGCAGAGAATGTAACCACAAGATTGTTTGTCCAAAGATTTGGAGGTGAAGTTAGAAAGTGGTTCAAAGCCTTACTAGCAGGCTCTATTCGCACTTTGTAGGAGTAACATACATAATTCTTAGACCAGTGGGAAGTAAAGAAAAACCCACTCCAAATTTTGTCAGAGTATGAAAATATTAAAAGAAATGTGGGTGAAACTGTACAGGATTATTGTTTAAGATTTAATGTTGTATATAGTGCTATTCTAGCTAACCTGAAACCTCTTGTAGGATTAGCCTTACTCAAATTTCCAGATGGTTTCGATGCTGATATGGCATATCAGCTGCGAGAAAGAGATCCTACCACTCTTCAAGACATGCAGAAGATAGCAGTAAGCATAGAAGAAAATATGCTAGCTAAAAGAGCTTGAACCAGAGCTGAAAAAAGAGTCATTGTGAAAGAAGAAGCAGCTCCTTCAGACAACAATATGGAAACTTTGATCTAAACAGTCAAAAATATGGTTGATCGATTAACCATTTCAAATAGGCCGGAAGCACAAATAAGGAATCCAAATTTTAGAGGACAGTAGCCACAATTTAGAATTAAACAGAGAGAATAGAGAGCGCAGGACCAAGCACCACCACAGAAGAAAATCAGAACTCCATTACAGCATAATTATGTTAAGGGAATGGAGACAAACGATGCTGATGACTGTGTGATTGAAGCCAACCATTTCTTCACCGCCGATGGTGCGCCAATTTTTCTCACTGAAGACGAAGAATACACAACGATTGCAGACATTTAAAAAGATGAAGATTTAATTTTGGCCAATGACACAATGTTAGAAGAAGAGTCCAATGACTACCAAAGAGGATACATGAATTATTTAACAACTCAACAAAAGCAATATTCTTTGAGGAACATAGATGTTCCAATCAGTCCCATTCAGAAGAGAAAAGAGCTCCAAATGAAGAATGATTCTCAGAAGAAAGGGAAAGAGCTGGCCGACCCTTCCTCTAGAAAAACACCTTCAGTGATTAATAGCCCAAATGAGAAGAACTAGCAAAGCGTAGCAAGGGAGAAAATAAAGAAGAAATACCCTCCCATCAAAGAGGTAGAAAAATCTCCTTCTTTTAATTTAGAAAATGAAATTTCTAAGCTAAAAGTGTCCATGCCCCTGACTGAGTTGGTGAAAAATAGCACTTATAAACATCAGGTGTCTATAATTTTGCAAATAGACTCTGTATCAGATATGGTGAATGTAGAAGATGACTACCCTGAACTCATTTTTGGTCCAGCTACTTAAGATCAATCAGAAGAAAGTGAAGTCCCTCCCTTTTACCTGAGTCTTATATTACATGAGTTCATCTTACATAATTCTATGTTGGACTCCAGCGCCTCACTTAATTTGATGCCCAAGGCCATTATGGAGAAGTTAGGACTTGATATTACCCGAAAATACCATGATTTGTATTCCTTTGACTCAGGTGGGGTTCATTGTATTTGCCTTATCAAAGACTTGGTAGTGTCTTTAGATCAAATCCCAGCTAAGAATGTTTTGATGTATGTCGTTGTTGTCGATGTCCCACCATGGTTTGGAATGCTCCTATCCAGGTCTTGGGGTGCGAAACTTAAAGGAACCATGCAGCTTGACTTCTCTTATGCCACCATTCTGGTGTTTTCCCAGTTGGGAAAATTATATAGGGAGAAGAAAATGAAATATATGATTACTAGCAAAGAGAAGCCTGTAAATCATCCCATTAATGTTGTCCACACAGATTTAGAGTCTTTTGTATTATATTCATATGGTGGTTTAAATGATGAAAATGTTCAGTTGGTACAAGTAGATGACATGACCGAAATTTCAGAGAATTTTAAGGAAGTCCTCAAACAGCAAAAAGATAATGCAGCAAGCACTTTTGAGCCTCCTACCTGCCAGAAGCAAAAAGACAGTGAACAGTAGAAAGAAGAAAAATTTCAGCATCTACAAGAAGAAGAAGAAGGCCTATGGAGCATGGACTTTGATGGAGCTATTGGGAAGGACAGAGCTAGTATAGGAATATGGATTCGGAGCCCTGTTTTCCATCCTAAAAAGGTTCCTTGTAATGTTAGAGTATGTGCTTATAAGTTGGATTTTGACTGCTCTAACAATGAAGCACAATATGAAGCTTTGATTGCAGGCCTGAAAATTTTGAAGAAGTTAAATTCAAAGAGGATTTCTATCTACGGAGATTCAGAGCTGATAATTAAACAGGTGAAAGGAGAGTACCAAGCAAAACATCCTCGATTGAGGGCCTACATAAATTAAGTCCTGGATATCATGAAGACATTCCCTATGTACACTTTGACAGCGGTGCCCAGGATGCAGAACATCATTACTGATTCTCTTGCCACTACTACAAGAAACTTGAAGATTCTGATGAACTCCAGCAATAAGTTTGAAATTTATGTCAAACATAGGCCTGTTGTTTCTGATAATTTGAGGTATTGGCAAGTGTTTTGGGATGATAATGAAATCAATGATTTTTTGCAGAGTGAAGGGAAATTCAAAGATACTCCCATAGAAGGTGACTATGAGGTTGATGATCAAGAAATGGAAGCAAATCAGATGGACATATTGCAATTGAAAGACAATGTAATTCCTAGAGGTCTCATACCTTTAGAGGAGCTTCTCGATCAGGACGATGTTGCAAAGAAACCAAGCTTGGTGCCTACTGAGAAAGGAGTTGAAGATGTGAATCTTGGGATAGCTGACAAGCCCAAGCTTGTGAAGTTATCGAAAGCATTATCCCCTGAGGTAAAGGAAGAGTATGTTAAATTTATTTTTGAATTTTCTGATGTGCTTGCATGGGATTATTTATATTTGAAGGTGTATGACAAAAACATAATTCAACATACTATTCCCATCAAGCCGAATCAGAAGCTATTTCGACAGAAGCTGAGAAGGATCAACCCAAAGTTGCTGCCATCCATTGAAAAAGAGGTAAACAGGTTGTACAAAGCTAGTATCATAGTCCCAATTACATTTCCGACTGGATTTAAAATTTGATCCCGGTACATAAAAATACAGGATAAATAAGATTGTGCATAGATTTTCGAAATTTGAATAAGGCATCCTTAAAGGATAATTATCCACTTCCGAAGATGGACCATATTCTGCAGAGAGTAGTTGGAGCATCAAGGATGTCACTACTCGATGGCTACTCAGGCTATAACCAGATCCTGGTGCATGAAAAAGATCAAGACAAAATTGCCTTCACAACACCCTCGGGAACTTTCTAGTATGCCAAAATGCCATTTGGACTGAAGAACGCTGGGGCCACTTTCCAACGAGCAATGGAAATTGCTTTTTCCAATGAAAAAGATGTTTTTATTGTTGTTTATTTGGATGATCTGACAGTATTTTTTGGTTCTGATGATGAGCATTTGAACCATTTGAGGGTTGTGTTTCAGCAATGCAGAAAGTTTGGGATTTCTCTGAATCCAAAGAAGAGTCTCTTTGCCATGAATGAAGGAAAGTTTTTGGGGCATATCATCTCTAAATATGGTATCTGTATTGATCCTTAGAGAGTGGAGGAAATTCGGCACATAGACCTTCCACGGAACAAAAAGGATATTCAAGCATTCAATGGTAAGATGAACTTCTTGCACAGATTTATACCCAATTTGGCTGAACATCTATGGGAAATGACTAACATGTTGAAGAAGGATAACACTGTTAAATGGAGTGAGGAAGATATCAAGTCATTTAATCTGGTAAATTTTTCTTTTTATAATGCCCCAGTCTTGATTAGTCTTGATTATAATCAAGATTTTATTATTTTTTCATTCACTTCAAAGCATACTATGGCTGTTGTTTTGATCCAAAAGAGAGATCAGGTTGAAAAGAAAATTTCCTTTTTCAGTAGGATTATTAGAGATGCTTCTTTGAGGTATAATATTATTGAAAAACAAGCATTGGCTCTTATAAAGGCATTGAAGGATTTTAGGGTCTATATTCTGCATTCACATACTATAGCATATGTTCCTAATGGCGCAGTAAGGGATGTGTTTATGCAAACTGATCCAGAAGGTCGAAGAGGTAAGTGGATAGTAGCCATGTTGGAGTATGATTTGGAGATCAAGCCCACAAAGTTGATTAAAGGCCAAGGCCTAGAAAAATTAATGGCCCAATCAAACCTGTGTGCTTTGGATATAAACCTCATAACAGCAATGCCATAGGATGAAGATGAAGGTTTTCTTGTTCCAATTTTAGATATTTTTATACAATCTCCATGGTATTTAGATATTGTTTATGTTCTTCAGCATCATTCACCTCCTACAGGAATGTCTAAGAGTAAAGGTAGATCTCTGAAACTTAAATCTGCTAAATATTGTATTTTAAACAGTGCTCTTTATTGGGAAGATCCAGGAGGTATTCTTCTCAATTGTTTGGTTGAAGAAGAGGCTCAGAAGGTGATGCATGACTTTCACAAAGGTGATTGTGGTGGTAATTTGTTTTGGAATACTACAGCTAACAAAGTGTTGAGAGAAGGATATTATTGGCCCACTTAATTTTCAGATTTTTATAAAACAGTGATGAGTTGTCATGAATGTGAATTTTTCCAAGGAAAAAAGAAATTTCTTCCTCTTCCTTTGAAACCAGTTACAGTGAACGCTCCCTTTCAGCAGTGGGGACTCGATTTCATAGGGGAAATCCATCCCGCATCATCAGCGCAACATTGATGGATATTGACAAGAACAGATTAATTCACTAAATTGATCAAGGTCGTCCCAGCAAGGCAAGCTATAGATACAGTAATTATTCAATTCCTAGAATCGAACATTTTATCTCATTTTGGTTGCCCTCACAAAATTATAACAAATAACGCAGTAGCATTCAAGTCTAAGAAGATGGTGGATTTCTGCGAAAAATACAATATTGTGTTGGGCCATTCAACAGTGTACTATCCACAAGGCAACAGCTTGGCAGATTCATCGAACAAATCTCTAATAAATATAATCAAGAAAATGCTGGAGGTGAATAAAAGAAACTGGCATCGGAAGCTCATCTACGCTTTGTGGGTAGACAGAGTTAGTAGCAAGAAATCTATAGGAATTTCACCTTTTGAATTGGTTTATGGTACTGATGTTGTCTTTCCTACATCACTGACAGTTCCAGTCATGAGATTATTGCAGGAAGTTGGTAGTGAAGACAATGACAACCAACGAAGAATCAATCAGATGATCCACCTTCAGCAAACAGGGGAGAAAGTGTCACGAAATGCTATTCAGTTGCAAGAGAAGATAAAGAAGATTTATGACCATAAGACCAAAGAAAAAAGGTTTCAGTTGGATGATCTGGTGTTGAAATGGGATGCAAGAAATGAAGACAAATGGAAGCATGGTAAGTTCGAAAACCTGTGGAAAGGACCATACAGGATTTCAACATACAGGGGACAGAATGCTTTCTTGCTTTCAGAAATGGATGGCCAAGATTGCCCTAGAGGAGCAGTTAATGGTAGGCTTTTGAAGCATTACCATTGTTGAAGATAATGGATCAGAAAATATGTCACCATCATTGTATATACCATGTTATTTTTGGTCAGAGTTCAAGTACACAGTCATTGAAGTTTGGGGCCCGAGGTGAAGGCTATAAAACTTGACTAATATGTGTATACTTTGGTCTTAGTTTTCAGTCTTAGTCTTGAGTCAGATTCAGTCTGCATAGTGTCAATTTTCAGTATTTTTTTGACTCCATGCCCAATGGATAAGGCTACTTGGTCCATGGTGTTCTTGGAACCTCCAAGGAGCTACCATCCCCATTGGAGCCAATGTTAGTGTCGGTCTAGTCATACTGCCATCAGTGATCAAAATTCTCTTTTGCATTTGCATATTAGGAGTCCCATACCATAAAATTTCACCATTCCGCTAGGTCATGGATTCATTGATGGTAGTGATTTTTCGTCGATTTTCCCTCATGTGAAACTTGCTGATTCTCCTCTCTATGGTCTTTAGTCATGAGTTACTTTCAATTTGTGAGTCATGTTAGTAGTTCATAGGATGGGTCTCCTTAGTTTCAAGGATCTCATCATGGTCAAATAAATGATTCAAGTATCAGTAATATCAGCAAGGTCATGAGGAAGTCAATAAACTCAAAGTCACAGCACCTGGGAAGATCAAAGAAATGTTTTATTCAATTTGATGTAATTTTCACCTCAAAACCATGTTTTGAGGTGAAAACATGATACTTTTCTTTTTATTATCATCTTTTATGTAATTTCATACATCATATGTAATAAGTCACACTTCAGAAGCTGCGATCTCCACAAAGTCACCACCTTGCCTTTCAGGGAAATTTTCCACATCATTTTCAGTGTCAAATCATGTTCTAAGTAGATCCATCAGAAAGAGCCCAAAAATAGCTTTCCAACGGTATACTACACTCTCAAAACTGAATCTTGGATTGAAATTTATGCCTAAGTGAACAAAGTCCTCTATACCCTAACCCTTCCCCCTTTTCCCACCTTTCCCTTAAAATTTATGTTATTAAAGTTTAATATTTTCCTTTATAAAACCCCTATTTCCCCCATCCGATGGCAAAATCACATTATTAAAATCTTTTTAAACACATGTGATGTAATAAAACCACTTCCCCTCCATACCCGTTTATAATAAAGTTAAAGGTTTTTGTATTATAAAGCCCCTCTGGTTGCAATCAAAATATTTAAACCACTTCCCCATCATGACCCATTAAAATTTATAACAAATTTTAAAGCTTTACATTGTAAAAGCCCCTGCTGATCCAAACCTTTCCCTTTCTCGATCGCAATCGCAACATTTAAACGGTGCATGCCGATTGGCCCTTGTAAAAACTCTGATGCGATTGGATAAACCCCGATCCGATTTAATAAACCACTTCCCCTCGTGCCTTTTAAAATTTATAATAAAACTTTAAAGTTTTTCATTGAAAATCCCTTCCTCTGATTCTCCCTTCCCGATTTCCATACCCTTGATTGAGCCCCACCCGATGTTTTCTTGACCATTGATCTGATCAATGATCTGACGGTCTGTATGCAATCAGCGTGTTCAAACGACACCCTTCGATTACACCTCCGCCGTCAATCTATTCATCCAATCAGACGACCCATACACCGTCGCTCCATCGCAATCGGCGTGATCACATTTCCATTTTGCCTCCACTCTCCTCTGATCTCCCGATTTTGATGGACCTTCAGGTCCCACCATATAATCTTCCGCCCTTTCATAATTAAAAATCTATTTTCCTTTGTAAAGATTAAATTTGGTTTTATCTTTTTTTATATAAAGAAACTACCCGCCTCATTGCTTATCCCCATCGCATCGGTGAAAATCCCATTTCACTTTAACACCTCCCTTCACTTCCGATTCCGATTCCAATTGTTACCCCGGTCCCACCTTAAAAGCCCTCCGCTCTTTCAAATGAAAAATCATTCTTCTCTTTATAAAAAGAAAAAAACCATTTTTTGTTTTTGTTCAAAGGGATTTCCCCACTCTATTAATTTATTACCCCATTGGTCCTTTCCAATCGCATCGGAGCTTTTTGTGCCTTGTTCCAAATATATCCAATCCTCCGATCCCGATTGTGATGACACCATCGCAACATGTATTTTTAAATGTTCTACTATATATTATATCCCCTCTTCCCATTGATTCTGATTGCGATTGCGATTTTGGACACCACCTCCTTTCCCTTCCCTCTTTCTCATTCAAAATGGGTTTTTCCCATCACTAAAAGGCATAATTTCATTTCCATGGTTTCAAAGTCATTTTATTAAAAGTTGGTTTTCTTCAAAGAAACAATAGAAAGAAACAGTCAAAGGGCCGAGAGCTAATATGAGATAGAGACTTCTACAGCAGCAGTAAAATAGGAATTTGTTTTTCAAATTTCCTATTTTTCTTTCATCCAGTGTAACAGCAAAATCTTTAGATGGCTCAAAATGTTTTTTTGTTCCTTATATTCAGGGGAAAATTGTTAGTTCTCTTTTCTATGGTCAGGCTTCAGTTCCTGAGTTGGAAAGCAGCTCCTCTTTTTGTGGATCTACTTCCCTCACATTCTATTCTATTTAAATGTAATTTTGGATCATTTTTAATCAGTTTGTAAATCAGTAAGTAGGGGAATAGTGTGGAAAATCAAGGAGAACGCTCTGTGCTCCATTGTAACGGTTTTTGACAGGGAATTAATAAAGTGATGCAGCTCTGATTTGTGGGATCCATGTGGTATGAAATTTAGCATTTTTTCTCTTCTTTGTGTTCATATGTAAATTGTTATGTGTACCATTCATTCATAAACATATCCATTTGAATGCTTTCAAGATAGAAAGGTAGAATCCATTTTTATGCTCTGCCTTGGGAAATCATTCAATATTCTGTGTTTTCTTCTATTTGAAAAGGATCCATCTTCTATTCCCTTTTCAGCTCCTCACGAGTCTTTCCATTCCATCCTTATTTAAACATTATTTCTAAAATATCCCACCTACCTTGCCCCATGAGATAACCTGTATCCATGATTTAATTCCCCGATTCAAACTGTCCCATTTTTCCCACACATCCCTGAAAAATTCATTCATTAAAACATTTCCCATTCTTATACCTAGCCTAAAATCAGTTCATAATTTTACTTTGCTGAATATCTATTCACAGAGAGAGCACTCTCCTGACCTTGTAGGGCTAGCTACAAGGCTGAGCGTGGTTTAAAGGTTACCCTTATTTTCCTTTTCAGCCTGAGCTTCAGACCAGGTGATAAAAACACATATATATATCCAATACATGCAACATTTTTAATCAATGCATGTATAGAAAAGCTACCTTCATTTGATACTAGTGTGCATGTACCAAAACAGTGTACATGTGCAAACACTTTCACATATAACATAACAAGGCAGCTCAATTTTTAGTTGAGTTATGGAATTTATAAAACACGAATCCAAAGAGAAGAAATTATTGGGTAGTTCAATCAAAAAAATTCCAATGAAATGCCATCTTCAATGATCTTTTCATGATTGGATTTTGACATTTTCCATTTCTTAATTTTCATTTTTTTCTTTGATTGAACCTCTATCAACTTTATGTGTAATGCACATACCAAGTGACTATATTGAAAACTTATGACATCAGGTTTATAGTCTTCAAAGTAAAAAAAATCCCCACTTTGATTATTTTGTCTGAAAAAATAACCTTTCAGTATAATAGATCCTCTTTCATATGGAAACCCGTGATCATTATAGTTTTCTAATAATTTCATTTTTCATTCAGTGAAATCCATCAAATAATACTTCACATTTTCATCATTGTCAGTTGGTGCAATTACAACAAAAAAACCTCCTGCACAATAAAACAAACTTAACAAACTTATCTATTTAAATTTATTTCTAGATCTCTATCATTTGAAAGCAATTCAAATCATACCTTCTCTAACAAGGTCAGAAACTCGATTACCATCAAATGATATTGTAGTCTCCCTTGATTGCATTTCTTCAAATATTGCAACATGCATTTTCCCCTTTGTATTTAGCTCTGTATGTTTCCAATATTTTACATACATTTTGTTTTCACAAATGTCATTGGATTCTGTGTTGTCTATGCAAACATGAAAAAAACAAGAATATTTTCTTTTATCCAATGCAAACACATTTGTGGACAAATTTGTTTTAATTGAATGCAATTTTCGAGTCCCTTTTATTGTTTCAACGTCATTTCCAATTGATCTATCTACATCTTCGATCCCAATATGCCAAAAAAAATTATATATGGAAAATTCAAAGAATAATGTAAATATGATATCAAAATACCATCAAAGATAAGCATTACATGATAAATGTACATTGTTTAAAATTAGATATCCAATAAAAATTAAATTGAATGTACCTTTGCACTTCCCTTGATCGGTTAGTCTCATGGCTTAGAGTATCGATGCACCATTGAACAAATTATTTAGCGTCCACCAGTCGGTTTGTAGAGGGGTTAATTTGATATCTTTGAAGTGCTCATTTTATGCATGCGCCTGCACCATCATGTTCTTATTTTCCATGGCCAGTCTCAAAGAAATTCCAACAATGTTTAATGCAGGTTTTATTATGAAGAAAACACAACCAAAAGAATGATCGTGAAGATTTGAATTGACCTGCGCATCCATCTTACCATATCCAATTTTCATTGAATTTTATTCCACGACTTTTCAAGGAGTCACAAATCTTTCCAAAACAGTGTTGTACAAAATATGTATCATGTGTACGATTGTCACTGATATAAAAGTGATATTCTTTAATAACATGTTGATTTTCACTGGTGCTTTCTATATGATCGACGTTTTGTTCAGCATGTCTATATAGAATATGAACGAGCATGGAGACTTGGTCAGAATGATAGTATTCAATCTGAATTTATTTTTGTGGAACAAATGTGTAATTTTCTGCAAAATCAATTACTGACAAAATGGTCCCTCGTGGAAAAACTTCACGGGATTTTTTGAGTTGCGAGTCTTGCCATCGAGCTCTATGGGAATTCTTGGTGTATTTATAAATTTCTGCCTTGAAATTTCTCAAAAAATCTATCACACAAATTTCTTCTTCTTGTAATTCAATTCTTTTAGCACTATTTGAACCTTGAATTGATGTATGGATATATTCATATCTCTTCCATTTCAATTTCATGTTGGACAATGATTGATCATTTATATCAATACGATATTTGTTTTGAAATTTAGTCAAATTTACAATCATTTGCAGAAAATTTTTCTTTACAAAACATTTATTTTGGTAAAAGCCAATTCATATAATATCTTTCATAGAATTTGAGATATGAAATCCTGAGAAAGTGGAAGGAGGAGGTGAATATTTCCAAAATGTTCTACCAAAATTAAGGAATGTGTCATAATATAACTCAAATTCCACATGATAACGACAACAACAAGTGTCGCGTACGGTGATAGGTTTTACATAACATGGTTTTTGTTGAACAAAAGCACTGATTGAGACATGAATTTCACAATTATCTTCTTTGAACTTGTTGAAAAACTCTATCTGAGTGGTTTCCAAGATATGTTTTCATGTTGTTCGTATTGTTTTCGTGCTATTCTTCTTCACATCACATCCCTTGCATTTGGCGAAACACGTGAATTTTTCTTCCAATATTCATATATTATTTTTTTAACATTTTCTCCACGTCTATCCTTGTATGGTTGCCACAAATAGCTCTCCAACAAGCGAGTTCATCATTTACATCTATTTGCAATCGAAAATTATGATGTTTGTGCAAAGTTTTTCGTGAGGTTCCTAATGCTCATGCCATAGATTTTACCAAGTGATTCTCTTTAGTATTTGATGAAACCACTGCCATATGTATTGCTCTACGTAAAACTGAAATGCTTTTCTATATAGATATTATAATTGAATTTAGATCACTATTTATATTTTGTATTACATTTTCCTTCATTTTTTTATCTTTTGTTGATTTTTGAATACCCAATAAAGTCGCAATTTCTTTTAATTTCCTTAATGATAGGAGACCTTTCAACATTTGGGCTTGAAATGTCACATTTTCCTTTATGAAGTACGTATCAAAAATGTGTTTTTCACGATATCTTATAACATGGTCAACTCTTTTATCTCCATATGTGTGAGTGTCAACATTTTCTAACATCTCATCATCGACATTGATTTCATCTGTACATATTCAAATGAATAGTACATAATAAGTTTACATATTCATTAAATAACTAAATTAATAAATATGTATAATTTCAATAATACGTGCATGTGTTCAATAGATATATATATATATATATATATACACACACACACACACACCTTGTGATTCAATTTCTTCACTTGAATTTCTTTCAACATTTTCACCATCTTCAATCATTGGTTCAATATCTCTTTCACTTTCTCTTTCAAAATTTTGTGTCTCATCATCAACGTTTTGAGGAATATCTCTCTTTGTTTACATTCTAAAATATTTTTTAAATTAGTTCATGAAATAAAAATTAAGCTTCACATTTTAAACTAGGAAAATTTTAAATATCAAACTCATAATATTTACATTTGCATACTTATTTCAACTTCTAGTTGAGGTTGATTTTCCCTTTCAATATTTGAGAGTTGTTCTCTCTTTCTTTGGTGAGATTCTCTCGTCTCTTCTCTACGTTCCTCAGGGTCTCTTTTTCGATCATATTTTCTCGTGCAATTCCTTCGATTTCCCATGAAAATAGAGTATGAAGTTCAAAAAATTTCCTTCAAAAATTTTATAAAAACTCAATTAAAAAACACATCACAAAAGATTTAATTTAAAAAAATCCTCATTTTAATTTTTTTTCAAAAAACACATACCTCAATCCAAAATACTTACTTTAAAAAATATGAGAAAAAAATGTCTTATAAAAATGAAACGAAGCTCAAAATATTTCCTTCCAATCCTGCAAAAAAAATCATTTAAAAAGTTAGAAAAAAACTCATTTTAAAAAATAATTATAAAAGATTTAATTCAACCAAAAACACGTACTCTAAAAAAATGTCACTTCAAAAAATACCTCCAAAAAATACCTCCAAAAAATGTCCATTGAAAATTAATTCCAACTTCTTAAAAAATGTTAATTTAAAAAATACTTTAAAAAAGCCTCTAAAAAAATATTACTTTAAAAAATATCTCCAAAAAATGTCCTTTGAATATTATGCTTAAAAAGAGTCCTTTCGAAATTAAGCCTAAAAATATTCCTTTGAAAATTAAGCCCAAAACCTCTAAAAACAATGAAAATTAAGGCCAAATTCATACCTTCAAAAAAAAAAATGAAGCCCAAAAAACATCCAAAAAATGTATCACATACCTCCAAGAAATGTCCTTTGAATGTACCTCCAAGAAAAGTCCTTAAACCCAAAACAATCCTTTGTAAAAATGTCCTTTGAATGTACCTTCAAGAAAATTCCTTAAAACCAAAACAATTCTTTGCAAAAATGTCCTTTGAATGTACCTCCAAGAAAATTCCTCAAACCCAAAACAATTCTTTTCAAAATAAGACCAAGATCTTTGTAAAATCAGACCAAAAGTGCAAAAATATGTGAAAATAATGAATGATTTTGCAGAAATTTATATTGCTGGAAATGTCTTTTTGGAGGGACTTCGTGGTATTTTCTGGCCGACGGAAACTTGGGTAAAAGTTCGGCCGAAATTTTATGTCGTTAGACTTGACAGGCCATCGGCGCCAAAAACAACTCAGCCGAACTTTTTTTTAGAGTTCAGCCGAACTAACACATCTGTAATTACACAGAGCTGAGCTCTAAATACATATCTTCAAATTTGGACTGATTAAACTCCATGAAACATTTTGAATTAATTATCGAAACCAAGACAAGAATTTTCATAGTTCAATCTACTTTCAGGAAATATAACTTTTATGGAATTTCATAAATATTTACTAATTTTAATTAATTTTGTAATAAAATGGGTGCAAACAATTTCTGCAGGTCATTATGATTTAGTGAAATCATAATTTTGTATCTTCCAAAATACACTGTAAAAGAAATTGAAAAAAATATTGTGCATTACATTGGTCCGTCATTTGTAATGAGTAATTTTTCGATTTTTAGTTTATAACTTACATGTTCAGAAATTTCATTCGTTGCGAAACATATTCAAAATATGCATTTTTTTCATATAGGACCAGTTCAAAAAATTCTAGTAATTATGATATGCATCAGTCAACTTATTAAATACAACCAAACCGAAGTAGACTCTGTCTAGATTGTTGTAACACATTTTTTTTCTCAAAAACACAAAGTTTCAAAGAATACAACAGTGCATAATAACATGACTTCTTATGAATCTTTTTATTGTTAAAAAGCACACACTCAAAGAAACTCTAAGTTGACATATCAAATGTGTATAAAAAAGTTCAAAAAAATAAGTAATAGAAAGCTAACAAAATTTGTGACAACTTGTATTTTTATCCCAAAATGAAATTCTAAACATAAAAATTGTTTTGGCTTGCAGAAATTTGAAGAACGGAAAAAATGATTTTTTTCTCTCAAAAAAAGGCAAAAAGTGTAACCCAACATCACATATTCACCCTGCACTACAAGTCGTATATTGACTAAACATGTTTGAGAAGGTGTAAAGTGGTAAAATTATTGGTCGACACAATGATAGAAAATTGAAAAAAACAGAGAAGGAAAGTTCTTTGTAAATTCTTTACAAAATTAATATGGTTGCACTATATGTAAGTTTAACTAATATGTATTATCTAGTGTGTGTCATGCAGAGCTACAAAATGAAAAAGGTTGATAATATTGTTTCTAATCTAAGTGAAGAAGAGCGTAAAAGCCCGATAGAAAAATTACAGAATGATGAATAAGGTGAATGAAAAAATAAAATTCAATACGATTTGTTTTTTGTATTTTCATTAATAATATACTTGAGAATATTAGATAACATGTTTTAAACAATCAATTAATTCATATATGTTTAATTTTCTACAGGGAGAAACAACGAAGGAAAAGATCAATGCCGTTCTAAGAAAAGAAAAAATGTAGAACTTGTAAATGATGTTGAATTGATCCTCAACTCATTTGGAGTGGTATTGAAGGTTAATGAAAGGGGGATTTTTTTTTTACAAAACTATTAGGGGTCTAGTGGAATGAATTTATAGACGTACTTTCCACTCACAATACAAAAATCAATCCAATGATTCTAAAAACCAAATTATATCTAAACTATAGGAAGTGTTTCAAAAGAAATGGTCAATGAGACATGTTAGACTTGCAATAGAAAAAACATACAATAAAAAAAAAAAATTATTCAAAAGACAATATTACTAATTAAAATGATTTTCTAGAATTATATGTATATATTACTACAAACTATTCATTTATTAATATCAATTTTGTTATATTTAGTTTTCATATACGGATATAAAAATAGTTTATTACTTCTTATTTTTTCAGGAAGATTATGAAAATTCCAAATGATCAACGAGATGATATGCAAAATATGTCAGTAGGAATGTCCAAAAAAATGTAGAAGGATATGGTCAAAGAAATGGACATACCTGGATCATAGGAGGAGTCATCTCAACAACAACGTGATTCAAATGTATGTAATCATGATTAAATTTGTTCATATAAAAATTAATTTAACATTAAATATTATTTTTCAAGTATTTTCTTGCTAAAAAGAAAACAAATGGAACTCATTCAGCACATAGAACAGAACGACAAGGAATAAAAGGGTCATTTTCATATTTTGTGAGTAATTGTTAATATTTTCTAATAGTAACTCAAGGTTTCATTTTTGTATAATATATTAAGTTTTTTTACAACAACCATCCTCGAATGTCTTCAAATAGGTGCTAATATGGAAAGAAGAGCCATCAGAAAAATTGATCGACATTTGGTTATATATGCGTTGTGAGTATATGTATCTATGTTGTTTTACTTCTCTCATTTTATAATTAATAGAACAAAAAAATCATTGATATTAAATCTATGATTTATAATAGGGTTTAAAACATGCATGAAAGAAAGTACAGAACTACATCAGTCAAACACTTGTTGCAACAAGGCATGCAACTTGGTTTTGAAACCATGTGCACAGTTTATGAGTCACTTCTTGCTATGGTACAATATTATTCGATTTACAATGATGTATATTATTTATTTCAATTTTCATTATTCTCACCAAATTAGATACACTCATTACACTTTATTTTTAAAGTAGCTCGAGCACTTAGAGAAGTTCCAATGAAAATTGATGATCTATTTGGATATCAATGCAACCTCTTGTATTTTTTGAAATAATTGTCTGTGAAAATCATAAATTTTCTTTAATCTAATGGACATAGTTTCCAAATTGAAAAACAAGGGGTTACCAATAACAATCCAATTTTGTATGATGAAGAGATTCTTATTGATATATAATAAAATACATTTTAATTTATTCTATTTTGTTATCCAATGTCGTCATGAAATTATCTATACCATTAAAAATATATATATATAATGAAGAGATGCGAAATTTGATAAGATAAAAAATTAATCCAAACATCATATACAAATGAACTAATCAAATTTTAATTTATATGAATAATATTATAATATATATGTCAATTTTTCGATGAATAATGGATTTAAAAAATTACAATAATTGCATTGCAATAGGTCGATGTTTACAAAAAAGAGAAAATATCATTCAAAAAATTGGCACGTCCATAACAAAAAACACATCGTTGCATTATATTTTATAAAGCACCATGGCTACATCTTCTTTCATGATCTGTGCCTTTTCGGAAAATGACAACACCGAGTCATTTATTTATTCAAGCATTGGTGTTATTTGCAATTAATGGCCGAGTGCACTATAATTCTTAACGCACCAGTGTTTTCATAGAACTAACACCTTGGTCCTACAAAATATTATTTCTAGCTTCAGTGCATTGTGAAAAATATGAGCGTTGGTACTTTTATATAAGTAACTCACCAATGCGTTTATACAAACAATACGCATTGGATCTACAAATTTTAAAAAAAGCACCAAGACTACAATTATTTTTTGTGTGCCTCAGTATCATTCCTTACAAGAACGTCCTAGGGTCATTTTTATGTATTAGCACCGATGCGGTTTATATTGCATGCCGATGTTATTTGAATTAAACGTCTCAGTTATTTTAGTTATTTATGCAACTCAATGCATTTATATATGTAGCACATCGGTGCTAGTTGTTCCATGAAGCACACTACAAAAAAAACATGCATTAAAATATTTTTTCGCCCGGATTTTTTCAGTTGTGATGAAGTTTCGTTATAATCTCTCTTAAAACATACACTATCACAAAAAAAAAAATTAGGGGATGTTTAGCTGAAAACTTTTGTCAATTTTATAACACTAAAAACCTTTGTTATAACCTATGCTAGAAGGTCTTTTTCTTGTAGTAGCATGTCCCCCAATAAGACATGTGACACTCCTAAAATCATGCTAACTAATCCTATGTGAAGTAAATCTATAGAGATATGCATGCAAAGTGGACAGTTCTTGCTAAAACAATGCTATAAAACAAAGGTGCTCCTAAATAATGTGCATTAAATATCAATGATCAAATCCAACTCCTCTGAAATCTTCCAAAGGCACAGATGTTTGTGCAAACAAAAGAAGCTGGTGAACTAATCCCATAAAATAAGGTGGTAGGGTACAACCATAGTCATGGTTATTTCCTCGTTTTATAGGTTGAAATCCTTCCCTGGCATTCACATAAACAAATTTTGGGTAGGGAAAGGAAGTGTATGCTTGTCGTGTTTATTCTCACATGTCGTATCTAATAAGGTCTTTGGTGAATGCCATGGAAGGATTCCTTTTTCCTGTTTATTTACTATCGAGTGCTATGGAAATATTTGAGAAAGATATATATAATGTAATCAATGACATCTTGAAGCCTTGATCATCATGGGGGTAGATGAAGACTGGGGCATAGGATTTTTTAGTTTCATGTCATCGATTTGTTTTAATTTCCAGCGAATTTGGGCAGTGTAGAGATTTTATGTTTATGCAGAGCTGCGCACCTCCGAACTGGCTAAATTAAGATTTTCACCTTAATAACTAATAATTAAGTCAAGAAAGTTGCTTAACGATTGCCATCATAGACCCTCTTAACCACTAACCCATGACTGAGGTGCATAGGTGCAGAGATTTTCTGCTTATGTAGAGCTCCATACCAACGAATTCATAGAGTTAATATTTGCACCTTCACGTATGGTATTTCAATGCACATAACACGACAACCAATATTCCCTGAAAAATCCCTCTAACTCAGTTCACATATATATGTTTCTTTAGCATAAGTGAAAACAACATTGAGAAACTCCCGTACGTGTAGGAGATGGTGAAAGAATCCCTTGAGAATTCATCTATCGGAGCATCTACTATCATGGCTTCGCCTCTACACGTAGGATTGGAATGTAGAAAATGGGATATCTGATACATCCAACATTAAGGTAAGGGTGAGCATCAGTTTTATCACCCACTACCTGGAGATCTAGGAACCGCCTTAGCAATTTCACTAGGAAAGTTTCACCCCGACAATATTTAACCTGATTATAGGTTTCCACAAAAGGCATCATAATTCAAAAGTCAGAGGAACAACCCATGCCTAATCCATTCTACCTCAGTTGGCGAGTCTACCCTGAGAAGACTGTCGACCTCTGAACTATTCATCTGGGCCATGAGTGATGGACCAAATTCTCACCTGGTCATCATGCTCATTAGATCCCACATCCCATTTTCCATATGCACATACTAAAAGCTTTACACAAAGTAAACAGTGGAAACACACAGAAATTGAGAAATAAACTAAGCATTAATTTCCATAACACTGAAATGTCAAAGCAGCTATAACTGCGCGTTGCGTTACAACAACTTGGACTCAGCATCCTCAATCTCCATCTTCCTTCTATACCTGATCTACATTTATACACAGGAAAAAGTCAATTATTTGGCCCTTCGACAATCAATAGGTTAAGGTTGTGACCCTTCAAATCTGAGGAGGTCACGGCGGTGAGGCGGTGATGGCAAGTCGATGACAACACAAGGTTGTAACGACAAGGCGATGAGGTGGTTTGTCAGAGTAATTACTTCCAACACTCCCCCTTAATTACAAATGAAAAATTAGCAATCACTTAACATAACTTAAACATGCATGATGGTCTAAGTCTCATCTAGGCTTACAATGACTCAAAAAATTTGATATCAAGTCTTTAACTAGATTTCTTTTTCCTTTTCTTACAAATTATGTATCCTCTGAATTGCTTCATCTTTTTCTTTTTGGTGTAGGTTCAAAATTTCAGTTTCTTCATTTTTTGTTGTAGCTCGTCCATCACGATACCTTTGTTTGTCATAAAAACATAAAAAATCATTTTAAGATGTTCATGGATGTCCTTTACCTCTTCAGAAATTTGCTTGTATGTAGATTGCTTCCACATCAGAGTTTGTTCTTCATCATCAGTTTTCTCATTATCAATTTGCTGCAACATAAGATCATAATAGAATTTTATCTCTTCAGGACTCCAATACATAAAAATTTCATTGAATTTTTTTTTTTCAACATCGTTCATGTTGTCTTCAACATTCATTGTTGAATCTTCTATACAAACTTCATCAACACATTGTTGTGAAACCAACTCCAAAAATAGAAGAAAAGAGATATCAACGCCTTAGAAATAAGCCACTTAGAGGGAGAAACCTCCAATACATTACATGAATGAAAAATTCTTGGATGATACAAATGACCAAAACCTCCTTCTATATATAGGAGCCCATGGGGCCACAAGATAATCCTAGTGGGGCCACAATGTAATCCTAGCTTACCTAACAATAATAATGTAAGGGCACAATAATAACGATATGGGGGTTACAGGGGTAAAACAATAACAATAAAGAGGGCTACACTAATATAATAAGGGACTACACTAATAATATAGGGACTTAACATGCCCCTCTCCTTCAAACAAGTGTTGTCCTCAACGCTTGATTTTTTCTTGATGCTTCTGTATAAAATTCTCATCCTCCCATGTGAAATCTTCTACAGGAAGGTTCTTCCACTTGTTGAGATACTCTGAAATTGATCGTACTTTTTGAGTTCTTGTTTCTATGACTACTTCAGAACTTCTTTCGATGTGATGTTGATCTTCTGGTTGTTTCATTAGATTCTGCACCAAAGTTAGGTTATCCTTTGAGAGTTGGAGAACTTGTTGTTGATGCTCGATGTGATCTTCCACTAATTTATCATCCATATTAGCTATTATTTGATCCTTAAAACCATCCAAATTAGCCTCTATTTCTGCTTTTAAACCATATATGTCATCTTCAGTTGCTCTTTGTAATATTGAAATTTGTTGCACTTGGTACCGTAATTTTGATATCTCATACTGCAACTCTTCCTCTTCATGCATCATAGTGTAGCTTTTTGAGGGATTAATTGATATGGAATTATTTTTTTAAGGAACTATAGAACCCAATACTGATAAAAATTATAAAATATGCCCTTGGAATTACTTCAAACTTGTTTTTCAAACAAACATTATGCAATTTTAAAAACCAAATATAACCCTTTTTCTTGCTTTTGAGAAGCTCGATATTGAATCTAAATTATCTTTGTGATTTTAGATCTTCAATATCTGAAATTTGGTCTTGTAGTAGCCCTCTAAAGCTTCTTTCAAATGCCACAAGTCTGACCTGATTTTGATTCTTCAAGACAAAGTTATGACCAATCTCCCACAATGATCCAATTATGGACTGGTTCAGTAGAGCGAACTTGTACAACTTGCCACGTGCCAATGGTTCCTCCTCTAGCTCTGAAATTTATATACAGGAAACCATAGTATGTGTACTTGCAGCCAATTTTTACATAATTCCAATCCGATGCTCAGAGACAGAGTTATGAAGATTTTCCCACGATCACATATTTTTTATGAAATTCGGGAGCCTGAAAAATCCCTAACTTCCACGGACCATATCTCCAAAAATATTTTGAAACAAGCTCTACAATTTTGTGACGATGTTCCTCAGGATTTCAACTTCACACTCTAAAAATTTTAGCTTCGGAACCTTCGTAGAAAAAACCTTATAGTGAAAATTCCACGATGACTTGTTTAGGTTAAATTCAGGAGCCTGAAAAAAGACCTAACTTCCACAGATCATATCTCTGAAAATATTGCACACTGAGCTCTATAGTTTTGCGATGATGTTGCTCAAGATTTTGGCTTTGCACTCTAAAAATTTCAGCTTTTGAACCTTCGTAGAAAAATAATTATAGAGAAAATGCCATGATGACCTGTTTGGAGCAACAAAACCCTAGAATCCAAAGCTTTGATACCAAATGTTGTGAAACCAGCTCCAAAAATAGAAGAAAAGAGATATCAACGCCTTATAAATAAGCCACTTCGAGGGGGAAACCTCCAATACATTACATGAATGAACAATTCTTCTATGATACAAATGACCAAAACCCCCTTATATATATAGGAGTCCATGGGGCCACAATATAATCCTAGTGGGGCCATAATGTAATCCTAGCCAACCTAACAATAATAATGTAAGGCCACAATAATAACAATATGGGGGTTACAGGGGTACAACAATAACAATAAGGGGGGCTACACTAACATAATAAGGGACTACACTATTAATATAGGGACTTAACACACATTCTTCTTCATATTTTGTTGCTTCTTCTTGGTTGCTTCTAACATCTGCGCATACAAAATAAATACAATTAAGTTTATACGAAAAAACATCTTCAGAACCATATTGGTTCTGTTCATTCTGCTCTCGAATGAGAGCTTCCTTCTCTTCTTCCTTCTTTGACTCTATCAATGCCTCATAATCTAGATTTTCTACCTCTCCAAACAGGTTTTCATCCACTTGGTTTCCAAACACACGTGATGTTTTTTCACCAAATAAAAATGTATCAATAAAATGTTTCTGTTGCACCATCTGCAACCACTCATCACTAGTGAATTCGTCATCATCAAAGATAACATCAGCAGTTTCAATTGCTAGATCCACTGAATCAATTTCAGCACCACTCACAACATTATCTATGCCAAAATCAACTCGTGCTTGTAACATACCACCAATATTGTGATCCACTTTCAAGTGAGATTCACTAAAATCTTCCTCTTTCTGTAGATTTTCTAATATAGATCCATCTTCATTATCATCTTCAAAAATTTCTTCAACATGTTGTACGTCACAATGATCTTCGACTTGATTACTCCCCCTTGCACCAAATTCTGCTTCGAGGATCTTCCATGCTTCCTTGGAAGTTGTAGATTTTGCTACCTTGCACAAAAACATCTCATCCAAACCCTGTTTCATAAAATATAATGCTAAATCATCACATACTTCATCATGTGGGTTATTACAGTGACACTCAATTAAACCTTTAGCTCGAAGAAAAGTTAGCATTCTAAGAACCCAAAGATCAAAATTTTTACCAGTAAACATAGGTCGTGGTAGTAGATCAAAGCTACACCATTCACCATCCATATATTCTTTGCCTTCTACTATACTTCTGAGTTCCTCGACTTTGGCCTCAGCCGCAACGATCTTTTTCATTTCTCTTTGATTCATTTGCTTAATCTTTTCCAGTCTCGCTTGGCGACCCATGATTGCAGTCTTTCCTCGGTCTTATGGTTGAGGCATGAAGTTATCTTCTATATCGCCCCCGAAAAAAAAAATATGATTTTCAATATGTGCCCCCATAATCATAATATTTACTCAGAAAACTATCATGCTTCACAAAACACCAAAATATCCACCAAAATATCTTGCACACAAACAATTTTTTGCAAAGCTTAAAACTTTCTTTCTCATCAAACCACCTTTATCTTGTTATAAACCCTCTTTATAATATCCAACCATTAAAATAAAATTATATTCATAAACGAGCCTAAAATATCTCTTTCATTAAAAAAAAGATCATAAAGGGCTTGACAAGTATAAGCTCATAAAATATCTCTTCACCTTTTTAAAAAACCATTTGATCTCTTGAATTAAAAAAAAAAACCTTCAAACCTTTGAATTGGGTGGCTACCACTACCACTCGCTTCAAACCTTCAATCCACTTATTTCCATGAATTGTTTTAAAATCTTTTTCAAACTTGTCTCAATAAAATCCTTTAGTTAGGGTGGTCGGATAATGTTGGAGCTTCACCATATATTACCTGTGAAAACCTTTTTCAAGAAACTTTCAAAAGACATCATGTCTATACACTTTAAAAAGAAACCTTTAGTACGACCTTTTCAAACTTTGACTTTTCACTTAAAACTTGCTCCATGATATGGAAAAAAATGATTAAGAGAACAAACCTTCAGCTTGTTGCCTCTGCCTCTAGGGCTACTGCCATTTGAAATGATACAAGCTATTGCTATCGGTATTCAACTCCTTGGGACAGGCGCACGCAGTTTTGGCAGTCACACTTCATAGCAACCAAAATTTCGATGCCCATATTCTTCAAGTACCCCTAGAAAAAATCCTCTTATAGGCTGGCAAATCCCATCATCAACCCAGATCTAAGCACATAGGCCACAAAAGGGGATATTTTCACTGAAGTTTTGTTGGGATTCGCCCTTAGTCATGAATTATTAAAATTTACCGTGTGTTGCACAACAGCATCTGAGCTAGATTAGTGGCTCTTGTTCCTCATGAAATGCCGCAAAACTATTGGAATTTCTGAGAATTCCAGAACAGAATAGAGAGAATAATGCTCTCCTCTTAACACAGAGAAGTTTAAAAAAAAAATTGCTTCAGGAGGACAGAGTTTCACACCTGAAAAACACTTCTATTCATTAACAAAACAAACTGTTACAAAATTCTTCCTCTAACAGAGGGATTACAAAACAAGACTGCTTCAGACGCAGTTCAAAAACTTCACTTTGTCTCACACTGTTTCAAAATAACACTGCTGTGTGTAATTTCTTTTCGCACTGTTGTGCATACAAACAAAACATAACACAATTACAAAGGCTCTCGGGCCTTTTGTGTGGCGCAGCACATATTAACATGACATTACAAAAATAAAACTAAAATAAAACTCTATGTATTGCCCTTTCAGGCCCACCAAATACAAAGCGCATATTAAACATTAAACATAATGTTCCAAAGGTAAAAAGCTTTTGTTTGCACGATATAAAACAAAACTTTAATAAACCAAAAATATATCATATGAATACCCTGGACTTCAAAGTTTTTATCAGCCAAATCACATGAGATATTTTTGTGTTACAATCTTGGGCTTCCGACGTCAGCAAATGTGCGTGCGATGGATTATCAAATCCATCATATAAAACAATATCGTGTCCTCCAGGGCTTTTCTCCATACGGGCCTTTTGAACGCGTGATGAACTAATTAAATTGAGTCCATAATATGCATCAGGTCCGGACTTCACATAACAATCGAGCCCTGTTAAAAACACTTGCGATTCAAACTTGCGATACAATATAAAACTGCCGCGTGGTCTGTGGGACCACACCACCTGCGGACCTTGTCTTTAAAGTAGAGGGCGATTAATATATATATATGCGATTGTGATGAACGCATCACATTGTAACATATCAATTGGAACAAACAAAAGGAAGGAAAAACATGTTGCGACTTCCGATTGCGATGATCACATCGAATCAGAAAACTTCCATCGGTGATATAACAAATGGTGGTGGTAACATATGTGACTTCCGATTACGATGATCACATCGGAACTTCGCCACATAAAAAAGACACTTGAACTTCAAAAAAATTTGATTGCAATTAAAAAGGAATTGTGGGGACCACTTGTGACTTGTCCCATTCATAACTTGAAAAATAGACTTGTCCGTGTATTTAAACGAAAAAGCTATGTTTTCAAATAAAAGGACGAAAGCTTTATTTCTTTCAAATACAGTGGACCGGTGCTGAACCACAAAACTAAATTGACTGTTCACCACTTTTAGAAAGTGGCTCTGAGTGCAGGGTTTTTCAAACAATTACAGCAAGCAGCTCTGAGTACAAAAACCTGGAGAAAGAAAATGGAAAGTAGCTTGCTGTACAGAGGGCAGTTGAAAGTAATATTTCAACAATTGCCCTTAATTTCAATTGTTGGGTTATCAGTCATACCCATACATTTTCTTAAAAACTCAAAACTATTATGTCCCAATGGCTTGGTCAGAATGTCTACAAATTGCTCCTGAGTTCTGCAGTGTTCTAAAACAATTTCTCCATTGTTTACCAATTCTCTGATGTAATGAAACTTTGTGTCAATGTGTTTCATTCTCTTGTGAAACACAGAATTCTTGGATAATGCAATAGCTGAGCTATTGTCACAGTAAATCACTGTTCCTTTTACCTGCTCTTGGCATAAAATTCTCAACATCCTCCTCATCCAAATTTTTTGACACGCTGCTGCTGTAGGTGCCACATATTCTGCCTCTTCTGTAGAAAATGCTACAATATGCTATTTCTTAGAAGCCCATGAAATGGCTCCTGAACACATGTGAAAAACATAACCGGAAGTACTTTTCTGATCATCTACACTTCCATCCCAGTCATTGTCAGTGTATCCAATTAAATCTAAACATTCTGATGCAGTATATAAAATACCAAACCTTTTAGTACCTTTAACATACCTCAAAATTCTCTTAGCTACCTGCCAATGTGCTTCCTTTGGCCTCTCCATAAATCTGGAAATCAAACTAACAACATGCATTATATCCGATCTAGTTGTAGTCAAATACATGAGGCTGCCTACTATTCTCTTGTACAAACTAGGATCAAAATCCTTGCTGTTGTCCTCTTTGTTGAGTTTTAATCCCATCACTGTGGGAGTGATTATTGCTTTGCTCTCTGGCATATTAAATCTTTCCAACACTTCATTAAAATATTTTTCTTGTGAGATAAAAATCCCATTTTAATTTTTTTCTACTTCTATTCCTAAGAATTATCTGAACAAACCCATGTCAGTCATTTCAAATTCTTCTTTCATGACTGTTTTAAAATTTTCAATAAGGTAATCATCATTACCTGTGAAGATAACATCATCAACATATAACACAACAAATAGCATTTTACCATATTTTTCTTTGATGTAGAGGGTGGGTTCTCCCTCACACTTTTCAAATCCATTTTCCAGTAGATAAGAATCTATCCTACTGTACCATGCTCTTGGTGCTTGCTTCAGCCCATAAAGAGCTTTCTTCAATTTGCACACTTTGTGCTCTTGGCCTTTATTTTTGTAGCCTAGAGATTGTTCAATGTAAACCTCTTCCATTAACACTCCATTTAGGAATGCTGACTTCACATACATTTGGTAAACTTTCCACTTGTTTTGTGCTGCTATGGACAACACTTCTCTCACGGTTTCCATTCTAGCAACCGGTGCGAAAGTTTCCTCATAGTCTCTCCCATGCTGTTGCTTATACCCTTTGACAACAAGTCTTGCCTTGTATCTTTCTATTTTTCCTTTAGCATTACTCCTGGTCTTGTAGACCCATTTAGCTCCAATGACTTCTTTTCCTTTTGGTAGTTCAACTAAATCCCATGTCTTGTTTCTTTCTATGGCATTAATCTCCTCATCCATAGCTTCTATCCATTTCCTATCTTTAATAGCTTCCTCAAAATGAATAGGGTCATCAACATGACAATATAAAGCAAACAAAGATTTCATATCTTCATTTGCTACCTCTTGTTCATAAATGTCATTTAAATTTCTAAACTTCTTACCTCATTCATTTGGTGTACAAGTGCTTGAAGAAGCACTTGAATTTCCTCCTTGTGGTGTGCTTGGAGAAGCACTTTCATTTCTCCTCAAGGATGTCTCTTGCTGCCCTTGTGTTGGTACTGTTGTTTGGGGATGTATTTCAGTCGTCTCCTCGTCATCTTCATCATGAGGCAAACAGTTTTTAACATTCACTGTTTTCTCTATGCTTCCATCCCAAGCTTCCTCCTCAATGAATTGAACATCTCTGCTCACAATAAACTTCTTGGTGGATGGTTTATACAACCTATAAGCTTTGGATTCCTCACTGTATCCAATGAAAATACATTTCTCCCCCTTTTTTTCCAACTTCTTCCTTAGCTGATTTGGAATGTGTGCATAAGCCACACATCCAAAAACTTTCATTTGTGTGACACCTTGCTTTGTGCCACTCCATGCCTCTTCCGACACTTTGTTCATAACTGCTTTTGTAGGGCACCTATTCAAAATGTATGTTGCACAATGTACAGCTTCAACCCAATAATCATTAGGCAAATGCTTTGCCTTTAACATACTCCTTACCATATCCATGATTGTTCTATTCTTCCTTTTGGCAACTCCATCTTGCTACGGAGTGTATCTAGTTGTAAACTTCTTATGAATCCCATTTTCTCTACAAAAACATAGAAACTCTTTGGAGATATACTCACCTCCTCTATTAGTTCTTAGAACTTTAATGTGCAGCCCACTTTGCTTCTCTACAAGTGCTTTGAAATTGCAGAATCTTTCAAACACTTCACTTTTGTTTTTCAAATAGTAAACCCAAGTTTTTCTTGTAAAATAATATATGAATGTTAACATATAGTGGTTTCTTGCAAGTGATGGAGTTTTCATCGGTCCACATAAATCTGAGTGGACAATATCTAAGGGTGCTTTTTCCCTTATGCATGTCCCTGATGGAAAACTTTCTCTGTGTTGTTTCCCCAAGATACAACCTTCACAAAGGTTGTTCGGTTTCTCAATCAATGGTAAACCTCTTACCATTCCTTTTCTATTCAACAAGTTAAGAACTCCAAAGTTGAGATGTCCAAATCTCAAGTGCCACAACCAATTTTCATCTTTTGGTTCGCTTTGGAAAGTCTCTTGTGTCACTACTGCCATTCTTCTCCATTTTTCAAATCTGCTCTCATCCTGAGAGGGAACATCCTGTTCCTTGTCATCTTCACTTCAGTAATACATTGTTTGCTGGGTGGTTTATCCATGATGGTGCATACATCATCCTCAAAGAAAACATTGTACCCTTTTTGAACAAGATGTCCAATACTTAAGAGGTTACATTTCATTCCAGGAACATAGTAAACATCTACTATGGATTTCTTTTCTCCTTTCCTTGTTAAGACATTTACTTCTCCTTTTTCCATAACAGAAACTTTACTATCAGTCCCTAGTGTGACTTGTGACTTCACACTCTCATCTAACATAGAAAACATGGCTATGTTTCCTTTCATATGGTTACTGCAACTAGAGTCTAGAAACCATAAATCTTCACTCTTTTCCTGAGCCATATTACAAGCTAAAAATAATTTATCTTGGCTGATATTTTCTCTAATGAAATTTGCACTAGTTCTATTACTCATATCATGCTGCTTCTTCCTACATTCATTTTCATAATGCCCATATTTTTTACAATAGTGACATTGGACATTGGATTTATCATACCTTTGTCCTTGAGCATGTTATTGACCACTTTGCTAGCTGCTGCCTTGGCCTTGGCTTTGATTTGGATTGTTGCCCCTTCCTTGAGCATTTGATGGACTGTTTATTTCACCTCTGTTTTAGCTTCTGCCTCTTCCTCTCTTATTTCCTCTGCCTTGCCCTCTTCTTCTTCCGAAGGACATCTGGGTCTTAAAGGCATGATCCAGAGATGATTTTTCATTTCTACCCCATATCTGCTCATGTGTCATCAGTGATGCATGTAGCTCATCAACTGAAAAGTTTGTGAGATCCTTGGTCTCTTCTATGGTGGTGACAATCACATCGAACCTTGAGGGTAGGCTCCTCAATAGTTTCTCCACAATCCTCCTTTCTTCAAGAGTCTCTCCATGAGACCTTATCTGTGTGACCATTCCAATCACATGTGTGAATAATGAGTCAATATTATCTGACTCCTTCATGCAGAGAGTCTCAAAAACTCTCCTCAGCAACTGTAGTTTTGCTATCTTCAATTTCTCCATGCATTGATAGGCTGTCTTGAGATTTTTCCATGCTTATTTGGATCTCTTAGCTGTTGTTATCCTTAGAAACACACTCTCATGCACTGCTTGATACAAAAAGTAGAGCGCTCTAGAATCCTTCTTCGTATTTCTCTGCAACAGTTCTTTCTCTGCCTAAGTTAAATCATCAAACTCATTTTCATATATTGGCTCTTCAAATCCATCCTCAACAAGTTCCCATAAGTCTTGGGAAGCAAACAGGGCTCTCATGGTTATTTCCCAGTAGTCATAGTTTTTCCCATTAAATTGTGGGAGCTGAGTATTACCAATACCCATGCTAGTGCTAGCTCCATCCATTCTTGCACTCTAACTATGCTTCAAAATACTTGACTGTGTATTTAAAATAACTTACTGTCTTCAATAGTAACACAAAAATCTAACCTGAGAAATACCCTGGATTCTTCTTGACTGAGTCTTCACTCTGCTGGAGAAGCTGCTGCAATAAGATATCCTTCCTTCAGCTTCTTTGACACCTTCAAGGGGCCTAGACTAGCTTTGATACCATGTTGTAATTTCTGAGAATTCTAGAACATAATAGAGAGAATAATGCTCTCCTCTTAACACAGAGAAATTTTAAAAAAAATTGTTTCAAGAGGACATAGTTTCACACTTGAAAAACACTTCTATTCATTAACAAAACAAACTTTTACAAAAGTCTTCCTCTAACAGAGGGATTACAAAACAAGACTGCATCAGATGCAGTTCAAAAACTTCACTCCGTCTCACAGTATTTCAAAATAACACTGATGTGTGTAATTTCTTTTCGCACTGTTGCGCATACAAACAAAGCATAACACAATTACAAAGGCTCTCGAGCCTTTTATGTGGCGCAACACATATTAACATAACATTAAAAAAATAAAACTAAAATAAAACTCTATGTATTTCCCTTTTGGGCCCACCAAATACAAATTTCATATTAAACATTAAATGTAATGTTCTAAAGGTCAAAACCTTTTGTTTGCGCGATATAAAACAAAACTTTAATAAACCAAAACTATATCATACGAATACCCTAGAATTCAAATTCTTTATCAACCAAATCACATGAGAGATTTTCGCGTTACAATCTTGGGCTCCTGACATCAGAAAATGTGTGCACGATGGATTATCAAATCCATCATATAAAACAATATCATGTCTGCCAGGGCTTTTCTCCATATGGGCCTTTTTAACGCACAATGAACTAATTAAATTGAGTCCATAATATGCATCGGGTCCGGACTCACATAACAATCGGGCCCTGTTAAAAACGCTTGCAATTCAAACTTGCGATACAATATAAAACTTCCACGTGGTCTGTGGGACCACACCACCCGTGGACCTTGGCTTTAAAGCGGAGGGTGATTAATATATATATGTGATTGCAATGAATGCATCGCATCGGAACATATCAATTGGAACAAACAAAAGGAAGGCGGAACATGTTGTGACTTCCGATTGCGATGATCGCATCGGATCGGAACACCTCCATCGGCGGTGGTAACATATGTGACTTTTGATTGCGATGATCGCATCAGAACTTCACCACATCAACAAGACACTTGAACTTAAAAACATTGTGATTGCGATTAAAAAGGAATTGTGGGGACCAATTGTAACTTGTCCCATTCATAACTTGAAAAATAGACTTGTTTGTGTATTTAAACGAAAAATCTTTGTTTTCAAATAAAAGGACAAAAGCACTCTTTCTTTCAAATACAACAGACCGGTGCCGAACCACAAAACTAAATTGATTGTTCACTATTTTTAGAAAGCGGCTCTCAGTGCAAGGTTTTTCAAACAATTATAGCAAGCGGCTCTGAGTACAAAAACCTGGAGAAAGAAAATGGAAAGCGGCTTGCTGTACAGAGGGCAGTTGAAAGTAATATTTCAACAAAAACGAATGGGATCTTTAACAAGAGTCGAGCTCTGTAAATAATGAGATGGGGGGGCAGCTATCTCTTTCAAATTTGAAACACGAATTACATGTCTCAATGTCTCTGGCCTCTGATATACTGACAGCAGCAACGACTCCTACTTCAAACTTGAACACAAAACACTTCTATAACACAAAAATGCACCACACAGTGGCTGCCTCAGTCGGCTCCACACATGGTGCTCATGAACAGCACTGTGGTCCACACCAATTTTCACAACACCGAGCCCTCCTTTGGGCCAATCGCTCTTCACATTAATGAGCACACAACGTCCTCACCTTCGCTCAACATAACTAGGTCTCCATGGAGCTCAACACAACACAACGGGCTCTCCCCACAACGAGTTCACAGCGCTTCACCCCGCAAGATGCATTACACTAAGTAGAACCCTTGGCTCTGCAAACCACTGAGTACTCAGCTCCTCACATGGAGCCTTCGTCTGGCTCTGATACCAATTGAAAGATTTACAGAGTAAACATCTGAAACACACAGAAACTAAACAGAATTGTTTGAATTCAACGTCTCCGTGCTTTTAGTTATATATGCAACCAAATGTGTTTATATATGTAGCGCACCAGTGTTAGTTGTCCCATGAAGCTCATCGCAAAAATAACATGCACTAAAACTTCAGAACGGCCACATTTTTTTATTTGTGATGAAGTTCCGTTATAATATCTGCTAAAACATATGTTTTAGAAGATATTTATATGACAAATTTTGTTAATTTAATCACTAAAAGGATTCGTTATCATTTATTTGTGATGAAGTTCCGTTATAATATCTGATAAAACATATGTTTTAGCAGATATTTATATGGCAATTTTTGTCAATTTAATGATTAAAAAGCTTCGTTATAGCCTCTAGTAGAAATTTTTTTTAGGTTTTTTCCTTGTAGTGACATGTGCCCAAATAAAACATGTGATACTCCTCAAATCATACTAACTAATCCTACATGAAGTAATTCTATAGAGATAACAAACAAAGTGGACAATGCTTGCTAAAATAATACTATAAAACAATTTTTCTCTTTAAAAATATGCATGAAATCTCAATGATCAAATCCAACTACTCTGAAATCTGCCAAAGGCATGGATGTTTGTCCAAACAACAGAAACTAGTGAACTAATCCCATAAAATAGGTTGGCAGGGTACAACTGAATAAAGCATATGCATGAATGAAGGTACATAACCTCCCAAAATAAACATAATACTATATAACTTATACGACACATGAATCAATGTGAAAATATCATTAATAAGTCTTCAAAACCATGGTTACCAATGTTGAGTCACTAAAAGATGTGTGTACACAAGATCTCCATGCATCCAAATATATGTCAAAATGTAAACCAAGGAGCGCTTTTTCGAAAGTACACCCAAATCATGACAAGGCATCAATATAGAATAGTTCACATGATTATATCAATTTAGAAACAAATGTACATGAAAGTGTTATACTAACACAATATCTATATAATACCAAGATGTCATGTCAATGACAAACAAGCCCTCAAAAGCTAGGGAATTTTTTTGAGTTAAGAATCTCCACATATCATCGATGCCCAGTGCCCATCATTTAGAAAAATAAATCATTATAAAACTATGTAGAAGTAGAATGCTCTCTAAAATGATAAAAAAATCACACTAAAATGTTGATCCATCTCTCAAAAGTATCCATAAAAGTAATAACATTACAAAAGTCATAATAACCAATTAAAAAAAGAAAAAATTGAGTGGTATCGAAATAAATTATGCAACAAAATTAATATCTGCAACACTTTCTATATTATGACTTATGTCGCTTTAAAGCTTTAAGTTTTTTAAGTATTAGATGACTTATAACTCTTTAAGATGGTCAACAAAAGTTGTTTCCTACAACTAATTAAAATCCCAAGCTGTAAATTTTTATTACCTATAAATTGTTTAAAGTTATGCACAATATAAAAAAACACAATAAAAGTTGCACACTTCATGGAATTTTGAGAATTCCAAGTGAAGAGAATAGGTTCTCCTCCTAAACACAGAGAAGTTTAAAAAAAAAAAAATTGACAGGAGACAAAGCTTTCAGGGCTTTAAAACAAACTTCTATTACTTTCAAAACTGTTACAAATTCTTCCTCTTAAGAGAGGGATAACAACAAAGGTGACTGCTACAGACGCAGTGCACAGAAAACACTCTCTGTCTCTCAAGAACAATACTCTGTCTTCATACATTCAACACACTGCTGTGTATTTCTTTTTCCTCGCTGCTGTGCGAAAAACCAAAACAGAACAATACGATACAACCCACTCACACAGGCTCGTGGGCCTTTTCATTTTATATATGTCGCGCATATATTTTTACATTACATATAAACCATATGAAAACTTAAATCAAAGAAATGAAACCAAAAAAAATACAAAGGAAAACCTTTGCAGAACTATAAAATATGAAATGCCTGACGTACGAGTGGGGACCACTACGCAGTCGGCAATCGACAATCGGCGAACGGCTTGACAACAAACTTTGTGATCCATTCAATCTTTCGATTGCGATTACACCATGGACGCGATGGCCCGATATTAAATCCGCTGTATAAGACTGTCGGATCCGCGCTTTATACAAAACGCGCGACCAAACAAAAAACCTTCGATTCTCCGATTGCGATTGCAAACACGGGCACGATCCAGTTATTAACTCCATCTCATAACATGATCAGATCCGCCCTGATCGGGGCACACAATAAAGCCCGCCGATTAAACCTTGCGATTATGTGATTGCGATTGGATCGCATCGCATCGCGGCTCCATATCAACAAGACACTGCTCCAACATAACTTTGCGATTCCGATTGGCATAGAAATGGTGGGGACCACTTGTCCCGCCAATTCAAAAATAAAAGGACTTCCGCCTGTTAAAACAATTTCCATTCATTCTGGTTGTTGAGGACTTTAAAGCCCGAAACGACTGGTTTTTAATATCTCTGTTCCTCTGTAGAAAAGATCTATGGAAATCTTCGTCCTTCCACTGTGAAGAACGGCTCCGCCCATCACTGAGTTAATTTCATCTGCTGTTGTGGCTGCGGCCCATCAAGAATTTAATTCATTCCCATTCTTCTTCAATGCAGAGTGCTGCGCACTCAATCTCTGTTGCTGCTGCTGCTGCTGCCTTTGTACTTTATTCTTCTTGTCACTACCCAAGGCTGGCAGGTGACTTTAATATTTTCAACACTCCCCCTTAAAGTCAGCTACTGGGTTGTTCATCATACCCAAGCATTCTCTTAGAAATTCAAAGGTCTTCTGTCCCAATGGTTTAGTTAAAATATCTGCATATTGCTCCTCTGTTTTACAATGCTGTAAAACAACTTCACCATTATTCACCAATTCTCTGATATAATGATACTTTGTGTCTATGTGCTTCAAAGGTCTTCTGTCCCAATGGTTTAGTTAAAATATCTGCATATTGCTCCTCTGTTTTACAATGCTGTAAAACAACTTCACCATTATTCACCAATTCTCTGATATAATGATACTTTGTGTCTATGTGCTTTGTTATTTTATGAAACACATAATTCTTTGACAATGCAATAGCTGAGCTATTGTCACAATAAATCACAGTGCCCTTTACCTGTTCTTGGCACAAACTTCTCAACATCCTTCTCATCCAAATTGCTTGACACGCTGCTGCTGTAGCTGCCACATATTCTGCCTCTGCTGTAGACAATGCTACAATAGGCTGTTTCTTGGAAGCCCATGAAATGGCTCCTAAACCCATATGAAAAATATAACCGGAAGTGCTCTTCCGATCATCTACACTTCCAGCCCAATCACTGTCAGTGTATCCAACTAATTCTGAATTTTCTGAAGTAGTATATAAAATACCAAATCCTTTTTTTCCTTTCACATACCTCAGAATTCTCTTTGCTGCTTGCCAATGTGCTTCTTTTGGCTTTTCCATGAACCTGGAAATCAAACTAACAGCATGCATAATATCCGGCCTAGTTGCAGTCAAATACATGAGGCTGCCAACTATGCTTTTATATAAACTTGGATCAAAATCCTTGCTGCTGTCATTCTTACTCAACTTCAATCCCATTACCGTGGGAGTAATTGCAGCTTTGCACTCCTGCATGTTGAATCTTTCCAAAACTTGATTCACATACTTTGTTTGAGAAATAAAAATTCCTTTCTCACCTTGCTCCACTTCTATTCCCAAGAAGTATCTTAATAAACCCATGTCAGTCATTTCAAATTCATCTTTCATGATTGTTTTAAAATTTTCAACAAGGTAATCATCATTACCTGTAAAAATTAAATCATCAACATATAAAACAACAATCAATAACTTACCATCTTTTTCTTTGATGTAGAGGGTGGGTTCTCCCTCACACTTTTCAAATCCATTCTCCAATAGATAAGAATATATTCTACTGTACCATGCTCTTGGTGCTTGTTTCAGCCCATAAAGAGCTTTCTTCAATTTACAGACCTTATGCTCTTGGCCTTTCTTCTCATATCCAAGAGGTTGTTCCACATATACCTCTTCCATTAAAACTCCATTTAAAAATGCGGATTTTACATCCATTTGATATACTTTCCATTTATTTTGTGCTGCTATGGACAGCACTGCTCTTACCATTTCCATTCTTGCAACTGGTGCAAAAGTTTCTTCATAATCAATCCCTTGCTTCTGCTTATATCCTTTGACAACAAGTCTGGCCTTGTGTCTTTCTATTTTTCCTTCAGCATTGCTTTTGGTCTTGTATACCCATTTAACTCCAATGACTTCTTTATCTTCTGGTAGATCAACTAACTCCCATGTTCTATTCTTCTCTATGGCTTTAATTTCATCATCCATAGCTTCTATCCATTTTCTATCTTTAATAGCATCTTCAAAATGAATAGGATCATCAACTTGAAAATACAAAGCAAATAAGGAATTCATACCTTCATTTGCTTCTCCTTGCTCATAGATTTCTCTAAGGCTTCTGAATCTTGTTCCTCTTTCACTTGGTGTAGCCGTGCTTGATGAAGCACTCGATTCTGCTCCTTGTGGTGTACTCGGTGAACCACTGCCACTTCTTCTCAAGGGTGTTCTTACTGCCGCTTGAGGCGTCCCTTGCTGGCCTTGCGCTGCTGGAGGTTGTGCAATGGATGGGTTATTAATCTCAACCTCATCTACATCATCTTCATCATGAGATAAACAGTTTTTGACATTGACTGTTTTCTCAATGCTTCCATCCCACGCTTCCTCTTCGATGAATTGCACATCTCTGCTAATTACAAACTTCTTTGTGGATGGGTTATACAGTTTGTATCCTTTGGAATCTTCACAATATCCAAGGAAAATGCACTTCTCCCCCTTACTATCCAACTTCTTTCTCAATTTGTCTGGAATGTGTGCATATGCTACACACCCAAAAACTCTCATGTGGGTGACTCCCTATTTTCTGCCACTCCACGCTTCTTCTGGAACTTTGTTCATCACTGCTTTTGTAGGGCATCTATTCAAAATGTATACAGCACAGTTTGCTGCTTCTGCCCAATACTCATTCGGCAAGTGCTTTTCCTTTAGCATACTTCTCACCATCTCCATTATGGTTCGATTCTTCCTTTCAGCAACTCCATTCTGTTGCGGCGTGTACCTGGTGGTAAACTGCTTGTGTATGCCGTTCTCTCTGCAAAAACGCAGAAATTCTTTTGATATGTATTCTCCTCCTCTGTCAGTTCTGAGGACTTTAATGTGCAGTCCGCTCTGTTTTTCTACAAGAGCTTTAAATTGACGAAATTTCTGAAAGACTTCACTCTTATATTTTAAGAAATAAACCCACACTTTTCGTGTGAAATCATCAATGAAAGTCAGCATGTAATTGCTGCCCGAAACAGATGCTGTTTGCATCAGCCCACATAAATCTGAGTGGATTATTTCCAAAGGTGCTTTTGCCCTTATGCTTTTCCCTGAAGGAAAATGTTCTTTGTGTTGCTTTCCCAAGATGCAGCCTTCACATAGGCTGTCAGGCTTCTCTATCAGTGGTAAACCTCTTACCATTCCTTTTCTGTGCAGCAAATTTAATCCTCCGAAATTGAGATGTCCAAATCTCAAATGCCATAACCAATTTTCATCTTTCTCTTCCTTCTGGAAGGCTTCTTGTGTTACAGCTGCTATGCTTTTCCCTTTTCCCTTCAAGTCAATGTTGAGCTTGAGAGGAAACATTCTATTGCTGGTCATTTGAATTTCAGCAATAATTTTCTTACTTGGAGGAATATCTTTTATGGTGCACACATCATCTTTGAATATAACATTGTAACCTTTGTTTATGAGCTGCCCAACGCTCAAAAGATTACATTTTAGACCTGGAACATAATACACATCAGGAACAAATTTTTGCTCCCCATTCCTTGCTCGAATACTTACTCTGCCTTTCCCTTTGACAGAGATTTTAGTATCAGTCCCTGTGGTCACTTCAGATTTGACTTCTTCATCAAGATTGGCAAACATTGCTCTGTTGCGAGTCATGTGATTACTACATCCAGAATCTAAGAACCAAACATCATCTTCTTTATCTTGTGCTACATTACAAGCTAACAGCACATTACTTGGGTTCTTTTCCTCTTTTGCTACATTAGCATTCTACCTATTCTTCATGTCATTTTGCTTCTTTCTACATTCATTGGCATAGTGCCCATATTTCTTACAATAATGACACTGGACATTGGATTTGTCATACCTTTGTCCTTGAGCATGTTGGTGTTGATGTCCACCTTGCTGGCTGTTGCATTGGCCGTGGCTCTGGCTTTGACTGTTGCTCCTTCCATGTGAATGTGAAGAGCTGTCCCTTCCACCTCTATTCTAGCTTCTGCCTCTTCCTCTTCCTTTTCTTTGACCTCTTCCTCTTCCTGAAGGCATCTGGGTCTTGAAGGCGTGCTCAAGAGATGAATGTTCATCTCTGCTCAATCTTTGTTCATGAGTTATCAGCGAGGCATGAAGTTCATCCACTGTGAACTGTGAGAGATCTTTGGTCTCTTCTATGGTGGTAACAATAACATCAAACTTTGAGGGTAAGCTTCTCAAAAGTTTCTCCACAATCCTTCTCTCTTCAAGAGTTTCTCCATGGGATCTTATATGATTTACAATCCCAATCACATGTGTAAAAAATGTGTCTACACTGTCTGACTCTTTCATGCAAAGAGTTTCAAAATCTCTTCTCAGCAATTGAAGTTTTGCTGTCTTAACTTTCTCCATACCTTGATAGGCTACTTTCAGAGTTTCCCATGCCTCCTTGGATTTCTTAGTTGCTGCTATCCTTGGAAACACACTCTCATTTATAGCTTGATACAAACAGAAGAGAGCTTTAGCATCTTTCTTCCTATTATTCTTCAACACATCTTTCTCTGCTTGAGTTAAGGCATTAAAAGCCTGCTCATCAGCTGGTTCTATGAAACCATCTTCTACTAGTTCCCACAAGTCTTGTGAGACAAACAGGGCTCTCATGGTAATGGCCCAATAATCATAGTTCTTTCCATTAAACTGTGGAAGCTGAACACTTCCAAGATTCATACCAGTGCTTAGTCCAGCCATTGCTTCTTAAACTGAACTCATACTTTAAACAAACTGTCTTTCCTTCACTGAAAGAACAAATTCTTTAAACAATAAACAATTGCTCTTTTATCTTTGAGAAATACCTGACCTTGACTTCTGTTGAGCTTTTCACACTGCTGGAGAGAAACGCTGCAACATGTCTTCTTCTTCAGCTTCTTTGAACTCTTCAAAGAGCCTAGACTAGCTCTGATACCATGTTGGAATTATTGGAAATTCCAAGCAAACAGAAATGGAGAGAATAATCTCCCCTCTACAACACAGAGATGTTTAAAACAGAAATTTTAATTTGCAGACAGAGATGGCATGAAATGCTTTCTATTTCATTAAACAAACTAAAACGACTGTTACAAATTCTTCCTCAACAGTGAGGGATTCACCAAATATGTATGACTGCTACAGACGCAGTGCTAAACAAAACAACTCTCTGTCTCTCTTCAAGAATGCACTAACAGTGCTCTCTGTTCTTCTTAATGTGTATTCTTCTTGTTTGCGGGCTCACACAGCAGTTCACAAATACAATATAATGCATTGCATTTGGCTCTCGGGCCTTTTCCTTTTATATATGCCGCGCATATATTTTAACATTTCGTAAAAACTATATTAAAACTTAAAACAAAAATAAAACCAAATACAAAAGAAAAATCCTTTGCGGAACTAATAAAATATGAAATGCCTGACGTATGAGTGGGGACCACTACGCAGTCGGCAATCGACAATCGACAATCGGCCAACGGCTTGACAACAAACTTTGTGATCCATTCAATCTTTCGATTGCGATTACACCATGGACTCGATGGAACCGGCAATCGTGATCGACAATCTTCTCAACGGCTTGACAACAAACTTTGTGATCCATTTAATCTTTCGATTGCGATTGGAAACACGACCTCCGTCTTCGCTGCCGATTGGAAACACGGCCTCCGATCTTCCGCTTGCGATCGGATCCACACGATCGGGGCACACAATAAAATCCCCGCGTTAAATATTGCGATTGAAACCAAGCGGGTCCCAATAGATTTCTGCCCGCGGTCTTGTGGACCCACGGGCCTCAGTAACTGTGAGGATGATTATTATATATGTTTTGTTTGTATTAAACGTTCGCTTTGTGGAACCCATATCAGCAGACTGCTTTTTTCCAACATAACTTTTCGATTCCGATTGGCATAGAAATGGTGGGGACCACTTGTCCCGCCAATTCAAAAATAAAAGGACTTCCGCCTGTTAAAACAATTTCCATTCATTCTGGTTGTTGAGGTTAAAGCCCGAAACGACTGGTTTTTAATATCTCTGTTCCTCTGTAGAAAAGATCTACGAAAATCTTCATCCTTCCACTGTGAAGAACGGCTCCGCCCATCACTGAGTTAATTAAATGATTAAGTTGAAAAGAATTAGATGTTTAAATGATTTTGAAAACTGTTACATGGAATTATTAGGATGCTTAAATGATTTTGAAAACTGTTACATGGAATTGTTAGGATGGTTAAATGATTTTGAAGACTTTTCCATGCAATTGTTAGGATGCTTAAACGATTTCGAAAACTGTTGAACGAATATCCTTAAAAAGTATTAAGAATATACGGATGTTTCTGCAGTCATGACAGAAATGTTCAAGGCTTCTTAATATTCCTGGTTAAAATCCTGGAGTCATATATAGAAATGCTTAACCTGCTGTAAGTGCGTTTTCTTAGGCGTGTTTTTGTATAGTGTAGGTGTGTTTTTGTATTCAAATAAGCAAAACGGGATGGAAATGAAGTTGAACTTAGGCAATTTTTTTTCAATGCAAATTAACAAAATATTATATAAATGTAATTATTATTATAGATATTTATAAACAATGAGGAATTAAATCTTTTGAGGTTAAAGTTTTTTTTGGAGTGAAAATAGATTTGATCTTTCTCAAAACTTGATATATTTGTTCCTGTAAACTGATTCTTCTCCTGTAAATAAAACCAGAAGACAAATCCTTAGTGTTTAAGAATACAAGATTGTAGCTAAAGCCTAGCAAACTGGAAGCTGATGGTGAAGAGTAAGAGTCAAGGGACTGAAGCTGATGAACCTGCTATGCTACTGCGCTGAAGCAGAAGGTTATAAGTCTAGGAATGAGTGTGAGGAGTGCAAAGAGTTTTGATTTTGAAAACCTGTTACATGGAATTGTTAGGATGCTTAAATGATTTCGAAAACTGTTGAACGAATATCCTTAAAAAGTATTAAGAATATACGGATGTTTCTGCAGTCATGACAGAAATGCTTAAGGCTTCTTAATATTCCTGGTTAAAATCCTGGAGTCATATATAGAAATTTTTAATCTGCTGTAAGTGCGTTTTCTTATGCGCGTGTTTGTATAATGTAGGCGTGTTTGTATAATGTAGGCAAAACGGGATGGAAATGAAGTTGAACATAGGTCAGTTTTTATTTAATGCAAATTAGCAAAATACTATATAAATGAAATTATTATTATAGATATTTATAAACATAGAGGAATTAAATCTTTTGAGGTTAAAGTTTCTTTTAGAGTGAAAATAGATTTGATCCCTCTCAAAACTTGATATATTTGTTCCTGTAAACTGGTTCTTTCCCTGTAAATAAAACCGGAAGACAAATCCTTATTGTTTAAGAATACAAGACTGCAGCTAAAGCCTAGAAAACTGGGGCTGATGGTGAAGAATAAGAGTCAAAGGACTGAAGCTGATGAACCTGCTATGCTACTGGCAATGAAGCAGAAGGTTATAAGTCCAGGAATGAGTGTGAGGAGTGAAAAGAGTTCTGATCACTCTCAAAACTTGATAAATGCAGAATTAAGATGGATCTAACCTTTTATATAAAAATATTTTTATTTTTCATTTTATTAAAACTTTGATTTAATGTGTATGGAATATTTTTAGTAGTAGTGAGGGTAGAGAGCTTAAAGTAGTAGTCTAAGTTATAGATGAAATAAACTTTTTTATGAAATCCAGTAAAATAATTTCAAGAAAGAATATGATTTTTTGTTGTTTAAAATTCATTTTTGAATGCAAAAATGAATTCAACTCTATGGAAGATGAGTGAATTCATATAAATGAGTATAAGTACCCTCATATTTTTAATTATGTGTTTTGATTGTGTTCATATAAATAAATTCATTTATATTAGTACCCTCATCTTTTTAATTATGTGTTTTGATTGTGTTCATATAAATAAATTCATTTATATGAGTACCTTCATATTTTTAATTATATGTGTTTTGATTATGTTTATTATGAATAATTGTGCATATACACAAATTGTCATATAAATAAATGAGGTTAATAAGAATTTACATGAATCAAATGCTTGGTCAATTAACGTATGGAAACCATACCATCCTTCCTCATTTTGGTACTACCATAGCTATAGCTAGTGGTACTCTGATACTAAGATCGCAATCCTCCATCACAATGGTACTAATCAGATCGCAATCCTCCATCACAATGGTACTAACATAGTATTAAGATGACTGTCCTCCCCCACTTTGGTAATAAGACAATATTAAGACCACCATCATCATCACAATGGTACTAACATAGTATTAAGATGACTGTCCTCCCTCACTTGGGTAATAAGATAATATTAAGACCACCATCATCTCATGCCTTTGCCCTATATGATAGTACCCTCCTCCCTCGTGGCCTTAAGTTGGTAGTGATACTCTGATACTAAAATCACAATCCTCCGTCGCAATAATACTAACATAGTATTAAGATGATTGTCCTCCCTAACTTTGATAATAAGACAATATTAAGACCACCATCATCTCATGTCTTTGCCTATGTGATAGTACCCTTCTCCCTTGTGGCTTTAGTTGGGTATTAAAGTCACCATCTTTACCAACTAGCAAGTAGCAATCAAATTCAAATATGGAACATATAGCAACAAGGTAGAGCCCCATAAACCAATCTGTCACCACAGTTTGTTTATTTATTTGGATGTGGACCTTCAACTTTTCTTACTCGAGGAAAGTATTAAAAATAAAAAATCAGATGCATGCTTTTGTTAGATGCTCAAAAGGATTTTAAAAAACGGTTCCAGTTAGGTATATGTTTTAATGTTACAGGTATTCATGATTTTGTATTTGAATAAGTATTATGATCAGCTTTTTGTTTTTATTTTCTTAACACAATAATAATTAAAAAAAATGTAATATTAAAGTGTATCTAATGTATTTTAAATTTAATAAATATAATTAGAGAAATTAATAAATGTAAAAATAAAAAATAAAATAGTAAATTTATTCATTTGTTTTTTTTAATAATGGTAAATGAGAATATTCATTATTGGTTGTTATATAGCATAAACCATCAAAACTATCAAGATCTTTCAAATTGTTAAAACTAGTGGAGAAGTGTGAAAACCATAAAATTTGAAGGGTGGGTGTAACACTCATAATATAAAAAATATATATTTTTACTATACAGTTAAAACAACTCTTTAACATAAAAGGAACTTAAAGCTTTACAAGAGGTTCTTACCATAAACATTGTTTTTCCTCCTTAAAAGTTAATGTATAAGCTTAATCAAAACTTATCACAGTATTGCATAGACGTATTAACACCTATATGTATTTATAACTATGGTCACAAGGTTATATCATCGCAAATATATTACTAGCCTTGGTCTTTGTTGATAGGATAACATTAATTACATACCATAATGTTGCATTTATGAACGAAGCTTCTTGGTATTGTGTTTCATACGCTTTTGGCGCTGGCACGACATGGCTAATTTAATATTCTCGGTTCTGCCGAGTACCTCCCTCTACAGCTGGGCGATTGTTCGTAGATCAGGTGAAGGATTCAAGGCCACTTGCGCTAATCTCCACCGCCCATTCTCCTGGGGATCCACAATCAGTCCCTCTGGCGGGAAGTGTCCATTAATCACGCCAAAACCCTTTGTGACCCTCATAGACTCGGCTCTCGTTTTCTAGTTTGTTACCCTAGCTCTGTAAGAAAATGTCTCTGTGGTGTTGGAGGGTCATGCTCCGCTTGTGAGTGGAATACCCTTCACTGTGGAAGAGGTTTTCTATGGAAAACCCACTTTGGATTGCAGTGGAGGAGGGCTTTCCGAGTATGGGTTTTGGTGTCTCGGATCTATTTCCTCCATCCTCTTGCAGTAGCTCCACTTCTATTTTCAGTGTTCGATTCTCGAGCGCTATTCATGAAGGCCTTCTTTCCATGAAGAGGTATATATTTGTTTCCATGGTACGATTTTCGTTTACATTCTATATTACATTTTCAATTACTGTCATTGAGTTTTTAAACCTTACAAATGGCTTGAAATTTCCAGCTTAAGGCTTTGATGATTCGTGAGGGCTACTCTCAATAGGTATACCCTGTTCCAAAGAGTCTTTCTTCAGTTTTATTCGGTTCCCTTTTTATTTTAAGGTTGGTTTCATATTTACCTCTCAGAGTTTCGATTTTATCTTTGCTTGCAGGTGGGTACCCTTACCACAAGGGCGTTATCTTCTGCAATTATTTCCAAATTATTCTTGATGGAAATTCCGGTTATGAGATGACATATTCGGCTCTTTCAAGGTATTTCTAAGGGGTTTTGCATAGTGACCAGGGTTTATCATTCCTCTGGAAAATTTTTCTCTTTTACAAAGAAACAGTTTCTACCCATGTTTAGTTAATGTATTATAAGTCGAGCTTGCTCCAAATATTTCTGTCTATGATCTGTTTTTTTTTTCGACATTTCAAATATTATCTGGGTCATATCTTTCAGGCCACGATTATGAATCTTGTAGTTGTTAATATAGATACCTTCATTGTTTTTGGTCATGTAACTCTTCGAATATATATATGATTTCTATATCTATAGTTTGAAAAATGAATTCCCTTTGATGAATTGTTACTGTCTCATTAATTTTTTTTTTGTTTCCAAACTATAGTTCTTTTCATATGGTTTCGTATATATTTACAGTAGCTACTTAGTTACTTGTTACAACGTAAAGTCTTCACGCTCCAAATTATGTAGAAGTTACAAGTATATTTCTATTACTCTAATACACATTTTTACGCTCATTATCTGTCTCTGGTTTGTAAATATAAAGAGTCTACTGTTGTCTGTACTGTGACTCTATACTTCCAGTTTTATGTTTCTAAATTGATGGTTATAACCTTTTACTGTTAAGAATGTCACATTTATTTGGTGTCCGGACCACCGTCTAATTCTGTCTGAGTTTAGCTGTACTTGGGGGACAATGTGTCTTCAGATAGGGTTTCGCCCTGTACTCTCGACTGACAGTCCACTCTAATTTTTTGTCATTAAGAAATTTTCTACATAATATATATGTGTTTTACCTTTACAACTATCTAATTTATTCTAATAGCTTGAATATGGGTTACTGCCTTTTCCTGTTGGCTTATAATACTATTTTCAATCTTTTTAGTACAGTTCTCCAATGAAATTCTACTACTTACTATTTTTAGGATATTCACTGTAAAATATATAACCCAAACTTGGGTTTCCACTGTTCTTACAGAACAAAGTCACTGTTGTATAATTTGGACGTAGTTATTCTATATTTCTTTCTTTGCCTTTATCATAATTACTGAACTTAAAATACATTATAAGTTCTACCTTAATTTACAGAACTCAAACATAACTTGCTAGGTTCATAAATAAATACAAATCTCACTCTTTTTTATGTACTCATAAAAATGTTGTTCTTGCCTCTACTAGATAACACCTATATATGAAAATCTAGTTCACATCATAATTCACTGTAATGTACAGATACTTATCTGAACAATACAATGTTTTTTCTGTTGAGGCCCTCCCAACCATCAAGAGAGGCGATTACATCCTCCTCTTGCCCTCGTGCTCCATTCCTGAAAGCTACGGGTTGATAGTGGTTTTTTTGCTATGACCTCAGGACTCCTAGTCCAGTCAGTACCAAAAAAATTATCAGGATTGCTAAGTGTTTTCCACTGGTCTCTACTAGCTCTAGAAAATCTCCACTCTTTCCTTAGTCCATAAAATAACTCCCATTCCTCACTGGGATGAGTCTCTTATCCCCCAGAGAAACAGGTAATTGTTCAAATTGTCCAACTACCTTTCAGCGCTTGGAAAACATTTACCATCAGCATTTTTACTTTTCATGGAACCACTTCCATAACTAATTTTATTTTTCACAATTCACAATAAATAAAATAACCTTTCGAGAAAAAATATTAAGTGTCTTAGTCTCTTTTTTTTTTTAAATAATAAAATATCATTTAACTAGTTAACAACTAGTTAATACTAAATGCAGTTGTCACAGTGGGTCTATATTGAAATTCTAACACTGTCGGGCACTATTATTCAAGGAAAACCATGCCACTTGAAATTATGGGTTGATGGTCAGTGGGTCTATATTGAAATTCTAACACTGCTGGCCACTATTAATCAAGGAAAACCATGCCACTTGAAATTATGGGCTGATGGTCAGTGAGGGGACATGATTTCTCTCCAAGTCTTTTTTCTTTAAGAATATGCAACACAAACTCTTAGGCAAACATAAATGTTTAATTTGTTACACTGTAACATTCAATTCAATTTCTTATATTGTAATTTTATTTTTATTAATAATATTCAAAACTAGCAATTTCACCATTATCAGATGTTGCAAAGGAAACGCCGTAAGATTCTTAGTTGCTATTATGAGTGCTTTGTTCAGGTAAACATATCTAGAAATTTAACTGTTGAGTTTTTTTTGTAATCACTTCTATTCTATTTTAAAATTTCTAAAAATTGTGTACTTTAGATTTATCAAACAATACTGTTTATCAAATAGTATTATTATATTTTATTTTAAAAGTTCTAAAAATTCTTAACTTCATATTTATCACACCATACTATTATATTAATATATTAACATTTTCTAATAATAGAAAGCCTCATTACTGTTAGTATATTCTAATACTTCCCCTCATTAGTGATCTCTTTACATCAATGTTCGAAAACACTTTCCACAGAGTTATGGCTTTCCATAATAGTAACCTGATTAGCTGTACCTGGGACATATACAGTAGATGTAAGGTTTCTAGCAATTACAAATTCTAGGATATATATTGTTGGGCATGATATATTTCAGATTCAACTGTATATATCTAAGTATCTATCACATGTGAATTTAGCTTTGTTACAAATCTCCATGTAATACTGGTTGCTGACGTTTGAGATGTGGATCATTTAAAAAAAACTGATTGATGTAAAATATTGCAATGTATCAATACAGGGTTGTGATGCTTCAATTCTACTTGATGACACTGCTAGCTTCACAGGGGAGAAGACAACAAATTCTAACTGAAATTCTGTAAGAGGCTTTGATGTAGTTGATAAGATCAAAATCAAGTTGGAGGCAGCATGTGCTCGAGTAAGAAAATGTGACTTGAGAATATGGTTCGTCATACAAAAGCCTATGTAGTTGATCAACATTGATAGAAATACTTTATTGAAGAGGGGCATAACAATTTTTAACTATCATCGCACTAATTGTATTTATGTTGATTTATTATTGTACTCAAAGAGGCTTCTTACTCATTCACTCTTTCACTTGATTTAGTGCATGGTAGCTCACAACATACATGTAGCATTGATATTTTTAAAAATATAGATTATGACATGGTCTCTTTCTTACATATACAGACATTTGCAGGGTTTTTTCAATATTGAGAGCCTAAATTAGTTTTTATATTGCATATGGAGATTTGTTGTATGCTTTTCTTTCCAACACTTAATTTGTTTCAATATAACCCAAATTCTTTGAAATCCTGAAACCCACTCACCAAAAATATTGGAAAAGGGGTTTTCCAAATAACAGATGAACAATTAAAATATTCCAATAATTACAAATAAATCAGCTCCAAAAATAATGGGTGTGCAGCCAACTCTATTGCAATTACAGTAGAAACAGCTCAAAAAGCATTACATGGTCTGTCAAATTGTTGCAATAATTACAGTTGAAACAACTTCAATTCTGACATGGTCTCTTTCTTACATTTACGGACATTTGCAACCCTTTTTCAATATTGAGCATCTAAATTGGTATCTATCTTTCATATGGAGGCTTGTATGATTTTCTTTCCAATACTTAATTTGTTTCAATATATACTCAAATTGTTTTAAATCCTGAAACCCACTCACCCAAAATCTTGGAAAAGGGGTTTTCCAAATAATAGATGTTCAGTTAAAATTATTGCAATAATTACAGATGAATCAGCTCCAAAAATAATAGGTGTGCAACTAACTCTATTGCAATTAGAGTAGAAATAGCTCAAAAAGCATTACATGGTCTGTCAAATTCTCGCAATAATTATAGTTGAAATAGCTCCAATTCTGACATGGTCTCTTTCTTACATTTACAGACATTTGCCATATTTTTTCAATATTGAGATCCTAAATTGGTCTCTATCTTGCATATGGAGGTTTGTATGCTTTTATTTCCAATACTTATTTTGTTTCAATATAATTTCCAAATTCTTTGAAATCCGGAAACCCATTAACCCAAAATCTTGGAAAAGGGGTTTTCCAAATAACAAATGTTCAGTTAAAATTATTGCAATAATTACAAGTAAATAAGCTCCAAAAATAATAGGTGTGCACCAACTCTATTGCAATTACAGTAGAAACAATTCAAAAATAATTGCATGGTATGTCAAATTCTTGCCATAATTACAGTTGAAATAGCTCCAAAGTTTTCAAAACATTAATTGGGTATTTACCCTTATGGATTATTACGGTAAAATTTCTCTGGTTGGACAACTCCATTATTTTTAGAAATGCTTACAAAAAACCTCATGCATATGCTAATAAAATATTTTTTGAGGGGCTCCCTCCCAACTGTACCTGCAGATAAGTTTCCTGTATGCTTTCAAAGTTGATTAATTTTCTGGTGATTATCAAATAGCTTGAATATGAAATTAAAAAATGTGCACTTCTTGGATTTATATGTCTGATTTCAAATAGTGACTATCCTTAATTATTAAAAGCTATTTTCTACCCTTTTATTGGTTATAATTATAAGAAAATCAGTCATACACAAGGAGTAGACAAGTGTGTTAATTTTTTTCCTATTTTTTCGGTAGACCTAAGACGGCTAAATGAATGATAATTTTAAACTGTGAGTTTTATTTCTTCCTTTGTCTTATTTTAACATTATATAAATCAATTTTTTCTACATATTTTTTATATTCATATTGATACTTAGGTCTAAAACTTTAAAGTATTATTATCTTAGTCATGAAGTACTTATTATGATTTGTCTGCTCCTCATATAGAAACTTGAGCCATTTGATTGCGTTGCAAAGAGTAGGCTTCTTTTGGATTAAGTGTTTTGAGGGGTGGCTATTGTGCCCGAATCACCCAGGACTTGTAGCTAGCCTCATCCCTTTGGATTTCATGCTATTCAGGTGGGGTAGACCTTGTAGCTAGCCTCATCCCTTTGGATCTAATGCTATTCAAGTGGGCTAGACCACGATGAGAATTGAACTTTGGTGGATGGCTTAGTTTTCCTTCAACCTCACCAATTAGCCAACACCTCGTTTTCTATGAGGCATGACTTTGATATTAAGTTTGACAATCCTTCACTGGTACACCTTTGAGTATAGCGCACTTAGAATTGTGATTCAAAAATTATCGGAACTTTTAATTTACACATTGATTGCATGAATGGTGGAAGAAAGTATTCACTTATAGAAAAATACAAAATGAGAACCTTGACATTAGAAAAGTTCATCTGACGCCAATCCTTCTCATTCATTGAACCTTATTCACTTACAAGAATGCAACAACAACAGATTTTCTTCCTTCTAGAAATAATCCCAAGTCCAAAAAGCATTCTTGGGTATCTTCTTTAAACATGCCTATGCTTTTTGACATACATTTTAGAAGCATTTTTTCATGATAATCATATATTGTTTTCCCTTAGGAAAGTATTTCATTGTCATCCATATTTCATGAGGTTGACCATATAGAGACCTTCCAATTACCTCAATAAGAATCGGTGATCCTTTGAATTCCTCTGTTATCTGTAATGAAACTTTTTCCAAATTTGTCAACATGTCTAACATCCAAATTTAAAGAGAGGCTAATCGTCAAATTCAAACATGGTATGTTGCCATTATGCTAACCTAAAATCAAGAATCATGATGTATTGACTTAAAGTAGAAGAAATAAGTACATCATTGACTAGTTTGAAATCTATTTTTTCTGGAATGGATGGGCACTTAAATGCCCCAAAGCATAAAAGTGACACTGGTTGTCTCAAAAGCAACATCTGATATTTGAAATTATTATATTGATCATAAATGTTGTTTCTAGTTATACTGAGAGCTTTGTACCCTTCTCTTTTCAACAACAACAATATATCAAGGTCATTTGTTTTCCAAATATCATCTAGCACTACCAAAGTTGGTTGAGGTTCCATTTGATGAAGCTTGTGTTGCAGTTGTGTATGTGAAAATTAAAAACCAAGTCTATGCCCACCAAAAATATTGTCCCACATTCTGTCCAAAACTTCCTTGAGATTATGAATTATTAGATTGATCATAAATGTTGTTTCTAGTTATACTGAGAGCTTTGTACCCTTCTCCTTTCAACAACAACAATATATCAAGGTCATTTGTTTTCCAAATATCATCTAGCACTACCAAAGTTGGTTGAGGTTCCATTTCATGAAGCTTGTGTTGCAGTTGTGTATGTGCAAATTATAAACCAAGTCTATGCCCACCAAAAATATTGTCCTACATTCTGTCCAAAACTTCCTCGAGATTTGGAATTATTAGATTGATAATAAATGTTGTTTCTAGTTATACTGAGAGCTTTGTACCCTTCTCCTTTCAACAACAACAATATATCAAGGTCATTTCTTTTCCAAAGATCATCTAGCATTACCAAAGTTGGTTGAGGTTCCATTTGATGAAGCTTGTGTTGCAGTTGTGTATGTGCAAATTAAAAACCAAGTCTATGCCCACCAAAAATATTGTACCACATTCTATCCAAAACTTCCTTGAGATTTGGGGATTGTGAAACTTTCATTAAAAAAATATCCTCCTTTTAAAATCATTTGTAAACCAAGAAAATAAACTTATAGAAATTAATTAGTTAAAATGATTTTTTTGAAACAATCCAAGGCCTTCAAGGGGACAATTCTTGTACCGAGAAAATAAAAATAAAAAATTGATGTGTCAAATATGGGAGCAGGGGAATCTTTCTTTTGATGTGTAAAATATGGGAGCATGGGAATATTTAGTGAATGGTTTCTTGGTGTGAGAGGAACGAGTTAAATAATAAACAAATTTTAATGAGTTCAACACTCTTACTTTATCTAGATTCTCACGATATATTGAGATTGAAGATTGGATTTGATTTCTTTACTAATTTGAGGTGAATTTGAAAAAAGAATTACAGGCTATGCATATATGAATTTGTTAAATATAGGGTTTAATATTTTGGAGCTTGACCTTACCCAGGAAGATCCCAGCTAGTTCTTTACCAATTATTTTCACAATTTTGATTTTGAAAAAAAAGAATTACAGGCTATGCATATATGAATTTGTTAAATATAGGGTTTAATATTTTGGAGCTTGACCTTACCCAGGAAGATCCCAGCTAGTTATTTACAAATTATTTCACAATTTTGAATTCCTTAAATATAGGGTTTAATATTTTGGAGCTTGACCTTACCCAAGAAGATCCCAACTAGTTGTTTACGAATTATAAAGAATGGATATTTATCCATTTACAATTTCACTACATTTTTATGTTTTCAATTTGGGTTTGTTTAGTATTTGTGAAACATGGGAAGTGGGTTGGTCTTTTACTAGCCTGATACGGGGTTGGAATACCAAATAGATAGACATCAATATGTATTAATCGAGTACATCAATCAGCGAGTCAATAAATATTCCCCGCATCTTCTTGTTGATATCAACTTGGCTTAACATTTATTTTGATGAGATATTGGTGCATGCCTGCAATACAACAAACACAACAGACCAAAATAGAAACAAATGAGACATACAACTATTTATTCAGAATTGAATCTACACTATAGACATGGATCAAGGCTCCCATCAATGCTTGGCTTAAATTCCTCATTCATAAATTATAACCTTCCCTTGTGCTTGAGTGGACTAATTCTCCAGTGGAGATATTCATGTATGGCAGACACGATGCTCACATGTAATCACTGCATACTATATCATATATGCAGTGAACAACTAGTGTCTGATTAAATTGTTTAAATGGAGGGTATTTTTCCAAGACAAGATGTTGTTATTTCGAATAGTAACAAAAACAGTTTGCAAGGCTCCCATGACAAAAGGGACATACCTCTGTATACCAATTGAAATGGAAAATGTCTTGAACATATTCAACTACAACAATTTTATTTTCATTATCTGCTTCGTCAATATTGGGCAAGTCCCCTTCCTCTTCCATGACATCCTGCTCAATGGCTCCATATGCAAGTTGTTTAATTGAAACCATTGGATGGAAATTGAAGCTATGGATTAGATAAATCGTTCACTTGCTTTTGCAAAAGAACACAGTAAAACTCTGTGAATAAAAAGTACCACCTACACACGCTAAAATAAGGCTAGTGGACCAAATGATCCTAACATCACTTATGGCAATCAGTGTTGATGTAAAAGCTCGTTGAAGCCTTTTCTTCCTTTTTGATGCATCAGTCATTGGCATTCTTCTTGAGACACAATAACAACACACTCTACATTTCTGAAAGCTACCTTTAATAGAGCCATCAGATGCTAAAGAGGATGTCCATACATAGTGCTTAACATTGCGAACTCTAAATGAGTTGAATAAAGAATCTCATTTCACGAAATGTACCATCATATTTTTGTAATTATTTGTGATGCATGAGATGTTGACTTCCAAAATCCACTAGCTGCCACATACTCTGTTCAAGCATCCCAATTTACAGCAGTATCTGATTCCACTTGGAAAATGCCCCTAAACTACCAAGGTCATCCTTAAATTGAACCAGCTTATCGTGAACCCTTTCCCTCAGGAAGACACTTGTTAATTGTAGCAGAGTCTGCTTACAATGTATTTTTAACTTTCTCTTTAGTTTCGATTCATGATATCAGTAAAACCAGTATATCTCTGATCTATACAGTGCCATAAATCCATGATCTCCTTCTGATGATATATTATAGGTCATCAAGGATGTTTTTCTTGAATGAGAAGGTAAGGAACACTTAAATTTAACACAGAGACCCTGTTTAGATAAGTTAAAAGCCTTATAATATTCTTGGAGCCCTATAAGGAATTCATCTCAGGGAGATAAGTTCGTCTTCAGACGAGAAGGCTAGTCGCAGTCTTGAAAGGCTCGTTGAAAGCACCATCAACAAATGCATTGCTTTCTTTTCACATCGGCTGGTCACTAGGTCGAATTGCAACGAGAGTTGCGCCCTTTAAAGCCATGCCAATGGGAAGCTCAAGATAAGGAGTGTACCACAATTTCATGTTGAGGGTAGGGACCTGCGTCCAGTTTGAAGAAGTCGAAGCTGCAAGAGGTTTATGGCGAAGCTCCTGTAATTGATCCTTGCCCATACAGAGAACCCCTTGGGCATCAGAATCAGTGAGAACGAGGCTCTGCAAGGTATGGTGATCTAAAATTATCTGCTGTAAAAGAAATTTCCTGGCAGATGCAGTTATCAGGGAATTGATAGTCCACACAACCCTAAGCTTCAAACCCCCATTGGTGTAAAAGGACTCTCGAATACTCCCACTCTCATCCCCTGCATGGGCAAGGGTTTCGTCACTTGAAGAACAGGTCCCCGAGGGTTTAATAAAGGTTTCCTTGCCATTTTTTAGAATCACAGAAGCGCTGAGAATAATGCAGCTTTCTAAAATGCTCCCGATTTCGGCCTTCCACTTGAGAAAAACCCTGTCCTCGATTCTGAGCACGCACCCGAGCAGATCGATCTGAAGCTTCTGAATCTCCTTGAAATTCCTCATAAATTCACTAGGTCAATGATGAGAAACCTCATCCAGAGCCATCACTACTGCTGTTGCTGCCTTCTTGGGATTCATAAGAAGATGATGCAGCTCCTACAAGGGATTCACGATGTTGCTCACAACGAAGCGTAACAGGTGGGTGAGTATTCCCTTCCCCTTCACATTGAGGCTGCCACCATCTTCCCCCGATATGACGCAATCCACCTTCACCGCCACGTTTTCCACCTGTGGCACCAGATCATTGAACCTCCATGACACCAGAAAACATCGCCCTAGTACCTTTATGTCCCTCACTCTATTCAATATGCAAAGCACCACCGCATCCGAGAGGCACTCAAAGTGCTCCTCCTATTCCTCCGCTGCTGCCACATCCACAACTATCTGCTCTGCTACCTGCCCATCCACGGCCAGGGTCAATTCCAGATGCATTTATGCAAACTCTAAGAAACAAACCCCTATTCTCAACACAGAAAACACAAAAACCCTTAGTTGAAGAGTAAATGTGAGAAATGAGGAATTACACATACATGAAAAAAAAACTACTACCAATTATGTTTCGCCCTTTCCAACAACAATGAGGCGCAGGGATTGTAACAGTTGCATTTTCCAGCATCAATGGTATTGTAACACTTATGCCTCTCTGAAATCTGAGAATTTCCAGGTGAAGGGTCGCCCAATGCCTTACCTTCCACATTTTTTCTTTTCATAACTGCATTGTAAACTAACTTTTCCATCAAGGGTTGAAAATGTTTTAATCGTCTAACATATAATCTAAGGATTTCACATTATGACAGGATGCACATCAAGAAATTTGTTTTCAAATAGTCACACCTTACGGCATAATAAATTTAAGAGAAAAAAATCATAATATTCACATGGCATTAAAGTAAATTTAAATAATTATGATTCATATTTATAACTATAATATTTTGAATTTATAATTAAAGTACACATAAATTTAATGAATTTCATTAATAAATATGTAGTTTAAAATACAAATAAATTTAATTAATAAATATGTAGTTGTAAATATTTTTGTATATAAAGACCTGAAATATATAAAATATAAATAATAGTTTGGGCATAAATTAAATTGAAATAGTAATTTATATCTCTTATTATTTTTTTTCAAAATCTTATTTAAAATTAATTAATTAATTAGGCTGATAGGAATCCCTATCTAAAGTCAATAGATTAATATTTTTTCTAACTACAAATTCTAATCCTTTGATTGATAATAAAAGAAGTTGTATATTTTCATAGTTTTCTCTCAATCTACCAAAGTAGTTCTTAAAAATAGGTTCCTTCCATATCTAAATCCATATCCATAATTTCTTCTACATCAACGAGGTTGTAGTTCTAAAGAATAGCTTCATTTCATATCTAAATCCAATGCTCTAATCCTATTTAAAATAATTCTCTAATCCTATTTAAAATAATTCTTTACAAAATTATGATTAAAAATTTGCTATACTATACTAGTTGTGGACTCAGTATAATAACTAATGAAAAATAAATAAATAAAGAACATATAAACATGAAATGTGACATGATTTTTTCACCTTTTGAAATGTATGTCTCTTCACCTTTTGCAATGTATGTCTGTTTGAAATGAAACCAATGACTATTCCAATTTGTTAGAGACGATTTATATCACGTATATGGGAATCTGGTTTGCAAAATTATGTAGGCTATAGTCTTTCACCATTTTCAATTATTTTTTTCTCCGGATTTTTCTTTTGCAGGCTCACCTGTTCGATGTCACGTTATATTTAAAAAGTGTTCCTTTTATAACACTCAGAAGATTTAGGGTTTTCTTTATTATTTCATAGGCAGGAAAAATGCCTCAAATTCAGTATTATGAGAAAAACTACAATGATATCTATTATTACAAGTCTAAAACAATTCCCATTTGATGGCATTTTAAAGGTTATTTTTTTAGAATTTCTCCTTTCAGGGTCCACAAATTAGGGTTTTAAGATTAAATTGTAGAAAAATCCCTTACTATCTCAGCTTTGAGTTTGATGTTTGTTTCTATGTTTAGGCATGTGATGCTTGGTCCTGATGTTCCGCGACTTTTCCCAGGTATCACATTTTGACTCAGGTAATTCGGGGTCTTCTTATTATTGGTAGCACTGGTTTTATTAGCAGGGATTGCTAAATATTTTTCTTTGTAACATCTAATTTGTAGAAATCACCCAGAGTTAGTATTCATCAATGGGTAATTATCTGTCATCTCATGGATCCGAAAATTGAAGAGCTCTCTGAAAATTGTATTGGCTTTGGGTAATTTATAATGGTAATGAGATTAGACAAAGAGGTAATGTAATACACGACTCCCTTCTCATTAAATATCTCATGGTAGCATTCCCACAACATTCGTTCATTCATTATGAGGGTGAAACATTCCACTCTCTTTAGCCCAACCAGAATTTGGTTCCTAGATAGCTTTATGGGCTACTACTAATTATTCCTGATTCACCTTCTCTTTCTAGTAAGCCATTTTTTTAGAGGAAAAAAGCATCAATAATGGTAGATTCAAGGGCATAATCAAGAATGAAAGGCGTGCGAGTACTTAGGTTTAGTTTCTTGAGAATGGTTGTGCTATTATTATGGTTAATATGGTATTGTCTAGAAAAGAATAAGAAGCCTTTCTTTCTCACTGTTCTATAAATTTCTATAAAGGAAAAATATTTGTTTACTTAAGTTCAATGTAAATCCCAATACGTCACAAAATTTCATGCTGCTACGAGAAGATGGGAAAACAAGGGGTGGAGACTATAGTTAGAGTTCTCATTGTTCTATAAAGGAGAAATCATTTTTTACTCAACTTCAATGTAAATCCCAATACTTCACAAAATTTTTGGAAATTTGAAATAAAACAATAGAGGGATGTGTTTCCCCCAAAACAAAAAGAATGGAATTGTGGAAATAACATTCACACACACACACACACACAGAGCGAGAAACACAAGAGAGGAATTATATTTATATTTATTCAACTCTTTTGTATTCATTCATCTCTATAAACAAAAGAAATTAGATTTCCTTTAATACAAAATGGCCAAAGTTTGAAAATTTAAGGCAAATTCAATGCGGGAATGGATGGGTAACAACCAAACGTCCTTCCGCTACGATCTATTGTTTCTGCACGAAACAACGTAGAAAACACAAATCTCAAACTTGAAATATTATAGGTTTCGGTTTGAAACCACACATCCCATCCACCACTCCATCGCAAATCGGTGATTTTAACATTTAACATTGTGCGATACAAAGAAAACCTTAAGTTCTTACGATTGCAATGTGTGATGGAACTTATCACCATCATAAATTGGTGCGTTTACTTGTGGGTGCTATCCTCACGAGCTTGCGAGGAACAGCATGTGTGCTATCCTCCCCAGGCTTGCCACCTTGTGTTTTTGATTGCATCGCAACTCAAATAACATAACTTGCGGGTGGCTAAGAGTAGGTCTTAAAATATACGAAGTGCGATTGCGAGAGGATGCTAAAAGGTAAATCTTTATAGAAATACAAAATTTATAATTTGCCGAAGTGCGATAGCGATGTTGCATCACAATATCGAAAGGTTTCGGTGTGGGGCTTAAAGTTGCGCATTTAAAAGTTGCGAGTACGTAGTGGCGGTTAAGTGGCGGGATGTACAAAAAGCGAAAAGGTAAGGGAATAAGGAAAAAATGGAAAGGTTTGTGGGCGGTCGGTAATGCGATGGCTATAGTGGGTCCCTGGAAGTATTGCATTAGCGGAAATATAAAATTTGACGAGCTTAAGAGTTAAAGGTTAAATGTTGCGAGCTACAAAGTGTGGGCAACAAGGTAGGTGAATACGGAGGGTAAATATTTAAACACAAAGTAAGGGTACAGTTATTCTTTCTAGATTTTTGCATGAAACACCTTCGGATTTGAGAAACACAGGCTTTGTCTTCCACCATCAATTGAGGTGTGGGCTACGCACTTTATTCATGGTAGTGGTTGAGGGAATTTCCAACACTCTCCCTTAATCACAACTGCCACTATAATCATTCCCATACATTTACCGAGATAAACAATACTTTTTTTGTCAATGGCTTTGTGAGGATATACGAAAATTGTTCCTACGACCTACAATGATGCAACAAAATTTCACCATTTTTAACTAAATCGCTTATGAAATGGTATTTGGCATGTGTTCTTTGTTATCCTATGGAGAAAAAAATTCTTTGACAATGCAATTGTTGAGTTATTATCCTGAGAAAAATGTGGTTCCCCTTTGTCTTGTTCATTACATAAATCCCTCAACATCCTTCTCATCCAAACTACTTGACATGCGCTGTGCTATTCTTTATATATTCAGCTTCTGTTGATCATGAAACTATTGGTTGCTTCTTGGAAGCCATGAAATGGCTCTCGATCCCAAATGAAAAACATAACCTAATCTACTCTTTCTGTCATCAACACTTCCAGCAATCACTCTTAGTGTAACCAATCAACTTAAAATAATCCGTTTTGGAGTATAGAACACCATACTCCTTTGTTCCATTCACATACCTAAAAATTTTCTTGGCTTCTTGCCAATTTGTCTCCTTAGGTGTCTCCATGAATCTAGATATCAAGCTTACTACATACATTATATCGGGCCTATTTGTAGTAAAATACATTAGGTAACAGCCATGCTTTTGTACAATGTCATATTTACATTCTTGCTACAATATTCCTTGCTCAACTTCAACCCCATGAGAGTTGGAGTTGATGATGGCCTATTTGTGCATATTGAACCTTTTTAAAAATTCTTCAACATAATTTGCTTGGGAGATAAAAATTCCCTTTTTATGTTTGTTTTACTTCTATTCCCAAAAGGTATCTTAACAAACCCAAGTCATTCATTTCAAACTCACTTTTCATGGCTTGCTTTGAAATGGAAATGAAAGCATTATTTCCTATAAAAATGAAATCATCTACATGCGAAAAAAACAATAAGTATTTTGCCATCATTTCTTTTGATGTAGAGTGTGGGTTCACCATAACTTGTCGAACCCATTGTCCATCGGGTAAGCATCAATCTTGTTGTACCATGCTCGTGGTGCTTGCTTGACCTATAAAGTTTTGCAACTTACACACCTTGTTTTCTTGGCCTTGTCTCATAACTAGGAGGTTGTTCAACATGCACCTCTTCTTTCAGAAACTCCATTCAAGAATGTTAACTTCACATCCATTTGATAAAATTTCCATTTTTTTTGTCAGCTGTATAAACAACACTATCTGCATTGTCTCCATCCTTCCAAGTAGGTGGAAATGTTTCCTTATATTGTCTTCATTGTTCTTTGCTTATAGCCTTTGACAAATAGCCTTGCTTGTGCCTTTTTATCTTGCCTTCAATGTGGCTTTTGGTCTTATAGATGCATTTCAATCGATAATTTCTTTTCCTTGTAGGAGGTCCACTAACTCCCATGTGTCATTATTTTCTATTTCTCCTATCTCTTCATTCATTGTAATCACTTTTCTTCTTTGAGCGCATCTTCAAAATGGACAGGTCATCAACATGACAAAATAATGCAAATAAATAATTAGAACCAACACTATTATCAACTTCTTCTTGCTCATAGATTTCACTTAAATTTCTTATTCTTGTTCTTCTTGTATTTGCTGAAGATGTGCTTGGGGTTTCACTTGAACTCAAGGGAGTTGTTGATCCCTATGGTGTGCTTGGAGAAGAACTTCCTTGATTTCTCAATGTTTTTCTATTGCTTGCTTTTGGTGTGCTGTTGAGCTTGTGTAGGTGGAGGAGGAGCCATTTGTTGAGGAATTAATTTACGCAATCAATTCCTCTTTGTCTTCATGTGAAATGCATGTATCTTCACATTGCATTTCGGCACCTACCAAAATTCCATCCCAAGCTTCTTCTTCTATGGGCCCGAACATCTGTGATTATTACTTTCTTGGTTGATGGATTAGAGCACAGCAAGCCTTCGATTCATCACTTTGTATCCAAAATATACATTTCTCCCCCTTGTTGTCCAACTTCTTCCTTAATCGTCAGGACATGTGCATATACCACACATCCAAACACTCTCATGTGAGTGAAAAATTGTTTTGTTCCCTTGTCGCTAACCCACGGAACTACGTTCATCACACTTTTGGTTGGACATATATTAATAATATAAGTTGCACAAGGAATAGCTTAACCTAATATCGTTTAAAGTGCATTAGGGGAATTTTTAGGTCTAAAATGGGCCTCTAAGGAAATTATAAAATAATAGTGGAAATAATAAAAAATAAAATTTGATTACATCATCAAATTTTTAGAGGAAAAAAATAAAAAACTACTTTTTTCAACTCGTATTTTGAACTTATCTCCCTGAGTTTCTCACATTTCAAACGGGAATATTCGTTGGATGCAAAATTTAATTCCCCATTGAAGGATTACCCATGTTGCATACTTTTGATGGACTATGCTACACGCAAAATGAGAAATACATGAAAAATGTGATTGCAATCACGTTGTTTCTTGTATTTATAATTTTTCATGTAGTAGGGTCCATAAAATGTATTCAACATGGGTACTCTGGATGAGGAATTAAATTTTGCATCCAGCAATCTCTCGCTCGAAATTTGAGTTAACCATTAAGGAGATAAGTTAAAAATACGAAATTTGAAAAAATGGTTTTATTATTTTATTGTTTTTTAATCTTTTTACGCAAGATGCAACCTTCACATAAGTGCAATACGGTTTCTCTTGTATGAGTGATAATCCCTTACCATGCACCTGTACAGCAAGTTCAAACCTTTGAAATTGAGATGACCAAATCTCAATGCCATAACTAGTTCTCATCTTTCACTTCTTCTTGAAGGTTGCCTTTATTTGTGTGACAGGTTGCTACAACACCTCCTTCCTTCAAGTACGATCTCATCTTGAGAGAAACATTCTAATACAACATCATATGCCTTTTGCAATGATGCGTCTAATTGGAGGTCTATCCATGATTGTGCACACATCATCTTTAAAAACCACATTGTAGCCTTTTTGCATGAGGTGTCCGTGCTTAGAAGAGTTCCATTTCGAGGCCGGGGACATGATAGACATTTGGCACAAACTTATTATCTCCCTTTATTTGTTTGTATGTTTACTCTTCCTTTTCCCATGATAGATACCTTTCTATCAGTCCCGGGTGTCACTTGAATTTTACACTCTCATCTAGATAGGAAAAAATTGCTATGTTTCCGATCATATAGTTGCTACACCCTGAATCTAAGAACCATACATCTTATTGTTTCTTGTGCTACATTACAAGCTAAAAACATGCTACCATGGATTACGATTTTCTTTTAATGAAATTCTGATTTGGTTTACTACCCATTTCATTTTTTTTTCTTTCTACATTCATTTGCATAATGACCATACTTTTTTTATGACCATTGAAATTGGACATGAATTTATCATGCCTATCCTTGTGATTGATTGTAAAACTGACCCTTGGCTTAGTTACGATTGTTTCCCCTTACACTTGTGCTTGCGGTACGCTTCTTCCACCTGCAGCTGGGCTTCTTCCTCTTCCTCATTAGTTTGATCTTCCTCGACCTCTACCTTCATAAAATACATTTATGTCTTAAATGAATGCTCCAAATGAGAGTTTTTTTCTCTATTAGGTTGTGCTCTTGAGACATCATTGATGCATGAAGCTCATCAGAAACTGCAGGGAAGATCCTTTGTCTCTTCTATGGCCACAAATATGGCATAAAACCTTGATGTTAGACTTCTTAAGACTTTCTCAACTATTCTCCTTTCTTCAAGTGTCTCTCAACGAGACTTTGATTTGAGTAACCAACCCATTCACATGTGTAAAGAATGAGTCTATATTATCATATTCTTTCATAGAAAGAGTTTTTAATCTCTTCTCGGCATTTGAATTTTTTACGCTCTTCACACTTTGCCATGCCTTGATAGGTTGTGCGGAGGGTATCCCATGCCTCCTTAGGCATCGTTATTCTTTGCAACCCTTGGGAAAATACTCCCATGTCTGTGCTTGGAAAATATAGAAGAGGGATTTAAGTCCTTCTTCTTATTATCCCTCAACAAATATCTTTCTACTTGTGTCAAATCATTATATGATGTTGCATCTGTGGTCCTTAGGAAACCATTTTCCACCACCTTTCTGATACCATGTTGCAAAATGTGAACAAAAAAAACAAAGGGATATGTTTCCCCCACAACACGAAGAGAATTCAATTACGGAAATAACATTCACACAGAAGGACAAAACGAGCGAGAAACACATGAGAGGAATTCTATTTATATTCATTTAGTAAAATATTCTCTATTCATTAATCTCTAATACACATTCCCTTTAATACAAAATAGGCGAAGCACGAAAATTGGAAGCAATTCAATGCAAGAATGAACGAATGCTTCTTCCGACATCCTTCCTCTTTGATGTTGTTTTCTACACGAAACAACGTACAAAAAAACAAAGATCGAGACTTGAAATATTATAGGTTTTGGCTCTAAAACCACGGTTCATCCCACCCTCCATCGCAAATCAACGATTTTAACTTTTTAACATTACGTGATATGGGAAAACCTTAAGTTCTTGCCGAATTCGATGCGCGATGGCACTTATCGCATCACAACTTAAATCCGTTTACCTTGTGGGCGCTATCCTCCACGAGCTTGTGGGCACTTATGTGGGCTATTCTCCACGAGCTTGCCACATTTGATTGTGATCGCATCGCAACTAAAATAACATAACTTGCGAGGGGCTGGGGGGTAAGTTTTAAAATATGCGAAGTGCGAACTACGGGTGGCTTAAAGGGTAAAAATGTAAAAAGTGCGAAATGCGGTTGCGGGTGGGCTAAAAGGTAAATGCTACGAAATGCAGAAATTTATAATATACGATGTGCGATAATGATGTTGCATCACGAGATCACAAGGTTTCGATGTGGGGCTTAAAGTTAAACGTTAAAAGTTGAAAGTGCGGTGTGCGGGCGGTTAAGCGGCGGGACGTGCAAAAAGCGAAAAAGGTAGAGAATAAAGCAAAATGAAAAGGTTTTGGGTAGTTGGTAATGCGGTAAGATATAGTGGGTCCCAGTATCACATCGGCGGAAATGTAACTTTCGACAAAGGGCTTAGGTTAACGGATAAATGTTGTGGGCTACGAAGTGCGGGCAAACATGTAGGATAATACGGCGGGTAAAGATTTAAATGCGGGGTGGGTTGAGTGCTACGAACACGGATTTTTGCGTGAAATGCCTTGATTTGAAAACACGGGCTTTCGCCCCTGCACAAAAATTCAATTGAGGTGTGGGTTGCTGCCACTTTTATTCATGGCGGTGGTTGGGAGTATTTCAACGAAAAAATTCATGTTTCTAGGAGAAGATGGGAAAACGATGGGTGGAGACTATGGTTAACAATCATTAGGAGGTGAATTAACTAACTAAGCATGCATATTATTTCTATCAGAATGTTAGAGTTGCAAGAACATGTTTGTGGATAGGCTTATATACTTGAACTTTGTGGTGGATAGGAATTTCATACATCAAAGGACACGATCAATTGTTGGCCTAATATTATTCATATAATAAATAGATCCCGCAGATTTGCAAAGAGAGGGAGTTAAATGAGTGGTGGAAACTTGAGTGAAGGATCAAGAAGCCTCATGTGAAGCTTGAAGGGTGTGCGATGAAGGATCAAAGCCTCATGCAAGGCGGAAGGTGCGCATGGTGGTGATCGTGGCATTAATTTTCATCAAAAAATGTTTTCAATACGAGAAGAAAATAACACAATTTTATGGATTAAATGAAACAACACTTTTTTGGCATTACTTAACTTATTTCGTTCTCTATTGCTCGACAAGTTGTGTATTTTCTATTCGAGATTGTTTAGATTGCTAAATCAGAGGAAAGGTGTGCTTGTTAGAGATCAAATTTCATGCCAATATATATCCAAAAATACTAGGGAACTATGTGCATACATACAATTACTTGAATAGTAATATTTGTTGATTATAACGTTTGATTTTTCTATAAGCTTCTTTAATTCTACTTTTATTTAAATAAAAAATTTCTTTTTGGTTGCACTAAAATCAATAGAAAATGTGGGGTTGTATTGACTCATTATATTTATAACATAAAATTGGTTTCAAAATTAGTAAAGTAGTGAATTATCATTCCACTCTTATGATTAGGTGGTGGATGTAAAAACATATAGACAATATTGTAGACAATATTGTGGAATTTCCATTCAATATTCTTATAGAATTTGTGGCGGTATGCTACAAGTAAGGAATGCGAGAGATGTATGTTTTGTTATGGAATTTGTTGTGCACTTTAGTTTTCAATATATAACTTTGTTTAATTTTAGTTTTGAAGATTTGTATTTTTGTGAACTATAGTTTTGTCAATTTAGATTTCTTTAGCTTTGTAGTTTAGAGAATTGATTGTACAAAGCCAAAAGGAGAAAATTAGGTAATTCATTAAAGGATGTGGACCAAAAACAATATATTCACATGGGTAAGGGTTAGATTATTGGACCTCACAATAGGTTTTAATTGAAACATAGACGATTGCAAAGGAAAAGGAAAGTAAAAGAAACTTATTGGTGGCATGGAATTTGATAAACAATATTTCGATAGTAGTAAGAGTTGAAGTTAGTCGGGTGGTACGGAATCCATGATGGTATTGCACACAAATTAGTTGAAGGGGTCACTATCTGAGCCTACAACTTCGTGCGGATGTGGGAGGGGAACCACGACCCCAGTCAACGGGGCTATATATATGTGGTAATGTTATTTTCCAATATTTGTGAGTTGAAATAACATTTTACAAGAAAAATTCCAATTTTTTCAAGAAAGCAATTTTTTTTTGAAATTTTGTTAAAATAATGTTATTAGTTTTCAATATATGTATCTTAATAATATTTTTAACATGCTTAAGATTATAATTTTCATGTTTAATAAGATTAGTATTTTTAAAGGATTTTATCTTTGGTAATGTAACATGCAATATTTGTTTTGGTTTCGAAAAGTTTTGATTTTCTCATGGATCCAAGTATTTGAGGATTTATTCCATTTGATATTGCGGAGCTTATATTTCATTGGCTTCCTTTATCGGTCTTAATGAAATTTTGCTTGGTTTTGTAAGGAGTGAGTATTATATTGGAAAATGAATTTTTTTTCGTTGCTTGCAATCGATGCTGCCAAACATAGAATTTGTATTTATTTCTTTGCGAGCTCATATCGAGGATAATTTATTTGTTGCATATTATGGCAGAAAGGAAAAAATTATCCATTTATTTTTCTTCTGCCGCCGGATACAAAATTCAATGCCATAATTATTTCCGATGATTTTGTTTCAACATGTGTGGAAGTTCTTTGCATTCCAGGTAATTATTTCATAGTAAACCCTTTTACAAATATTGAATGTCATAATATTGGAGAGTGGGGATTCTTATCTTTGTTATAAAAATTTAGTACATAGAAATATGATTGGGTTATCTTTGAAACATGTGTGCAAAAACATGGAATCACAATTTTTATTTGCACGGTGCATACATAGTTTGGAGTAGGGCCGAGACCTCCTTTTGGTGGTGTAACACCTCCAAAGGATGCTATCTTTCACAAAGGAAATTTTTTCTTGTTATATTTAGTCAAAGATATGATGATTACCCTTCATATGGTTACACTATCTATTGGTTGGATCTTATAAGAAATGAGTGGGGTTTTGCATTTGTTCCTATTACTAACGTTCGATGTATGTCATTACACTAAAATGGAAATCATTCTAGAAAAAATTTATCTGAGCATTTTTTAGTGTTATAAAGTATTAAAAAATGTCAAAAAACAAATTTATAAAAACATTTGATTAGAATAGTGGATGCTTTAGCATAGGTTTTAATAGAACTTGACACAATTGAAACAATCTCGGCGGGGCGGAGGTTCTAGCGGGTTTTTTTTTGTGGTGCACTTAATGGAACAAGTAGCATTGGTGCATTACATACATAAAAGCACCATGTAACATGCACTTAACTAAAAGCAACACAGGCGTTGAATGGAAAGAATATGAGTGCGTAATATATATCGCATCGGTGCTAAGAGATAGAAAAAGCCCCGGGCATTATTTTAAGTAACGACACTCGGGAACATAAAAAATAAGCTATTTGTGTCCTTGATTTTTTTAAACTTGCGGCGCTTATGTGAATCATTTGTACAAAGGCTCTAGCACATTACTTATACAAAAGGACTGATGTTGTTTTCATAATGCACCGAGCTGGAAATAATATTTTGTAGGACCATGAAGTTAGTTATATGAAAGCATTGGTGTGTTAATAATTACAATGCACTAGGGCATTAATCTCAAACATCGCGGATGTTTGAAGAGATAAGCATACTTTAGTGCTATCGTTTTTTTCTTAAAAGGTGCCAAACATTCAAAAATAAATCTTCGAATTCTTTTATATAAAATAAAGCATCGGTGTGTTTTTATGTTACAAACACACCGATTTGTTGAATGATATTTTCTCTTTTTTGGAAACATCGACACGTGATAATGCAATTATTGTAATTTTTTAAAAATTTTTATTCATCAAAAAAATCGACATATGTCGATAAAATTGTGCATATAAATTAAAATTTTATTGGTACATTTATATATTATGTTTGGATTAATTTTTTATATTATAAGATTTCATATCTCTTCATTATAACATTTAATCTTCCATATATTTAATGAGTGGTGTAACATATCACAACGACATTGGATAACTTGATAAAATAAATTAAAATGTATTTTATTATATATCAATAAGAGGATCTTTATCATAAAAAATGGTTTTGTTATTGGTAACACATTATATTTCAAATTAGTGCACTATGTCCATTACATTGAACAAAATGTATGATTTTAACAAAAAATTATTTCAAAAAATAGGTTGCATTGATAATGGCCCTGATCATTATTCTTTGTTAGGTATTGTTAGTGTTTGAGCTATTTACATGACTTGGGTCATTTGGAAAACTTTGTTCATTGCATAATTGGTTTCTACTTCTTAATCTTGTAGCTCCGTACATAGGCAACAAAATAAAGTATGGTGAGTGTATCTACATTGGTGAGAATAATAGAAAATTGAAATAAATAATATACATCAATTTAAGCCCGAAAAGAAATGTACCTTAGCGAGAAGTGACTCATAAGCTAACGCATATTGTTTCAAAAGCAAGTCTCATGCCTTGTTGTAACAAATTATACTGTTGGCGTAGTTTCATAATCTGTTCCTTCATGTTGTAAATCCAATTCTAAACCATAGTTTTAATACAAAGTATTTTTTTGTTCTATTAATTATAAACTCAAAGAGGTAAAACAACATAGATACTTACAAATTCCACAATTAATTTTTGATATGCCAACATATACTCACAACCCTTATTTAACCCAATTCCAATCAATTCTTGCAATGCTCTTCTTGGTATGTTAGCACATATTTGAAGACATTCAAGGATAGTTGCCCGATAAAAAAAATTAAAAAATATAAAAAAATGAAACATTGAGTTGTTATAAGAGGAAATATTAACAATTATTCACAAAATTTGAAATCAACCTTTTTCTTCCTTGTCGCGAGTTTTATGTGTTGAATGAGTTCCATATTTTGTTCTTTTATGCAAGAAAATACTTGAAAATTAATATTTAATACTATTTTTTTAATATGTACAAAGTCAATCATGATTCAATACATTTGAAGCACGTGTTGTTGAGATGGCTTCTCTAGTGATGCAATTATGTCCATTTCTTTGACAATCTTCTTATACACTTTTTGGATATTCCTCTTGACATGTTTCACATATCGACGCGTTGATAATTTGAGATTTTCATAATATTCTTGAAAAAAGTAATAAACTATTTTTAGATATATCAAAAACTAAATATAATAAAAACTATATTATTAAATGAATGGTTTGTAGTAATATATACATAGAATTCTAGAAAATCATTTATACAATTAGGAATATTACCTTTCGAATGCTTCATTTTTTGTTGTTGTATGTTTTTTCTATCACAAGTCGTACATGTCTCAATGACCATTGCTATGGAAATGATTCCTTGTGGTTTAGATATAATTTGGTTCTTATAATAATTGGATTAAGTTTTATATTATAAGTGGAAAGTATGTTACGTTCGTTCCACTAGATCCCTCATAGTTTTACCAAATGCCCCCCCCTTTAATTAACCTCCAACACCACTCAAGATGAGCCAAGGACCAATTCCTCGTCGTTTTCTATAATTTTTCTTTTCTTAGAACGACATTGATCTTTTTCCTTCATTGTTGAATTGTAGAACATTAAGCTTATGTGAAGTAATATATTTTTGAAACATGAGATCTAATATTCTTAAGTGTAATACCCAGATTTGTAGTTTATTATGTTTTAGGTTAATTATGTAAGATAGGACAAATGCAATGTGGACTGTGGAAACAATTATGATGTTGGAAGAATTATATTATTAAATATTTATTGAGGAGATTTCATACTAAATTGGAAAAGACAGTATTAAGAGATCCCAAAATTCTAGTACGTGAGGGTAGGATAGAATTTTTATACTTTCCTAATATCCCAAAATATTCCCTTGGAGATAAATACATTAAATTAAAAATTAGATGGAAGAAAAATATCTAATGATACCTTAGTAGAGGAAAATTCACTCGGAAGGGTAGGAAAAAAATAATGCGGTGGAAAAGCGAGCTTTAAACAGATTGTGAAAGAACAAAAGAAAACCGTAGGTTATAGGGAAACAATAATGAGAGTAATGGGGCCGCCATTATGGAAACTATTTGAGGAAGGAGTTGGCTTAAAAGTGCCTTGACCAATATGACAGAGTGGTTGTAGGTACCGAGGGAAAGGCAAGATCTATACTTGAGGAGAGCTTTGGGGAGGAGCTCGTGGATAGGAGAAAATCGTCTTTGGAGTTGTTATGTGACATCTATGAGGTTTTAGCATTCATCCTTATGTCATGCTAATGACGAGTTTATAGGATGAATGCATAAGTTCCTAAATTATTCATTTTATGTCTTATATTAATGATAAACTAATATTATTTTCAGCCTTATATATTGAGGAACTAGTACTAGTTCAATATCATAGAAAGTAGCACGTAGTACTAATTTTTGTGTCGTTTTAATGTCCACTTAGTACTACACATTACTAAAATTATATGTTTTTATTGCTATGCAGTATTGATGACAATTAGTACCATTCAATACCAAGTGAGTACACGGAATGGGCATCAAAATGTAGTTTTTATTTCCTTTTTTAATAAATTATTATCGAGTATTATTCGGTACTAATAGGATGAGATTAGGAAGGTAGAATCATTATTATATGGGGAAAACTAATAGACAAGTTATCATGAAGAAATAAATTCCTAAAATGGGTATTAAGTATAAATTGGTATAATTTCTAGACTACGTATGCAAATTTTTTTGTTATTACCATTGCATTAATAAGTATGGTACAATAATGACCATATCACTAGTTTATAACGATTTAAGGGTGATATGTGGTAAAGTTATAAAAACCATTTTGATTTATTGAACTCCCTTACCACTTTTCTTGTACACTAGTGGAAGAGAGTAGTATTTAAATAAATTAAATTATTAATTATATATAATGACATAATTAGTATTGAAAAGTTACGCTTTCTATACTGTGTTAATAAAGCATTGCCAAGATAAATAAATTAAAATAAAATATAGAGTAGGGAAAAGCAGTTAACCAAAAACGAAATTTGTACTTTCATACATGTTTAAAAGGGCTACTCTATTTTGTTCCCTATTGGGGTTGTTTAAGCAGTCGGGGAAAGGAACAACATTTAAACTATGAAAAACCCCATTGTTAGGATAAGGATAGGGTACACTGAGAATCAAAATTAATCTTCTTTATTGAAATATATATGTGTGCCTATAAATGAATAACAAAGATTTATAATTTTCTATTTTAGGAATAGGAATTAACATCCTAGCATGAATTTTGAGTAGTTAACAAGGAAAATCTTAAGGATGGAATTTTATCTTAAAGTTTAGGATCTTACTAATCCCTAATATGAAAATTGTAAAATGCTTGGTAATATATTGGTAAAGTATTTAGATTTCTAATGATTTCATATTAGTCTATATAAAATTTTTGCTATTTTTAAGGTAAAATAATTTTATGGTATAAAATGTGGGCGATTTTTTATAGAAAAATGGAAATTGGTCGGAAATCATTTTTTGGAAAAAACATGGAAAATTAGCCATAATTCAAAAATTTCATCTTCTCGGTGCCTTCAAGGTTGTAGAAGGTCAGGAATTGGTAAGTAGTTTCCTCTCCTTGTCTCCAGAAAGTTTTCAAATTAATTTTTGTCTTTAGCGGTTTTTAATAAAACCTAGGAAGGTAAACCTAGGCCATTCACACAAAGGAGCCTACTGTTGAAATCCTTCTTGCAATCGGTTTAATGTCATATAAGGGTGGATGAGTTAAGGTTTTTGCAAACACATATGAGAAGGGCTTCCTTAAAGCTCCAAAGCCACTAAGCCGTAAAAACCTTAACCTCCATACCCCTCATTCACCAAAGCTTAGCCTCATCATTCGTCACCTTGTTTCATTAAGCCCCAATTTGCAAACCGGTGTCTCCCATCCTCGTATCGGGGCTGAAAACAACGGTGGTAGTGAAAGTGGTCAAAGAACTATTAGACCAAAGCATAAGAGGGAGAGGAAAAGTCAATATACGGAGCCTCAAAGTACAATTTCCATCACCTCCTCTCTTAGAATCTTGTCATGCTTTAGGAATACAAGATGTTTCCAATTTGTGAAAAAGGTAAAATATGTCAAGAGCCACCTAAGCTTACAAGATTCCTCATCCTCAATTTACACAACAAGCGATCAAACCTTGCGGAAGTGAATTTTGAGATTTCGAGCGAGAACCATCTACGAAGCCACGGTATCCCTTCGGTGGGTGAGAAATGGTTTAAAAATGGAAAATTAGACAAATAATTATTTGAGCCATTCATCAAACGAGGTATAGAGAGGCGATGAACGGTCTTCCTTTCTCACACCTCAAACAAAGATTGCACCCTTGATGTTGGTTATCATGAAGTATTTCACTGTGGGGGATATACTTCATAGTCTATTCCTACCATCTCGGAATCCTCATGCATTATTATCTATATAGGATCATTATGAAGATGTATTCTATTGTTTGGAGGAGGAGTTATTCTCAAAAAAATCCATAGCTTGTTCCACCATTCCTTGATCAATATAGTGGTTTTACATCAATTGGAGCAACAAGGTGTCCCTTGGGAGAGTTTTCATAGCACATTAAGTCTTCCTGAACCCCTAGCCTCCTCGTCAAACAAATTTTCCCTCACTCATCTCACAAGTACCCTCACCCCAAAAAAATATCCCTCCTTCCCCCTTCACAATGATGCATCAAATGAAGAGGATGGCTTGTGGCAATAATGAACAAGAAGTTGACGATGGAATGATGAAAAAAGTAAGGTAGAACGGGGTGTGAGTAAGAGAAAGAGTAATGAGGGATGAGGAAGAAGGAAGTGAAAACGGCTGACAATGGTGAAGACAAAAAAAGTGAACATTTGGAGAAAGGCGGTGATTGTAATGATACCGATATGAGTCGGCCCAAGTACGAAGGGTGGTCTTTGATGAACCAAGTGATGACCAAGGAGATAGTGATGAAAATGATGAGGATGACGGTAAAAAAGACAATGAACATGACGGTCAAAGAGGAAAATTTTCTTGGTCATGGAGATAGTTTGCAAAGTCATGGTGTAGCTTCGGTGACGATATGGAGGAATATGATGAATATGAAGAAACGAGAATTTGAAGAGGAAGATAGTGGCAAAGGAAATAAAGCTGATAGGACGGTCAATAAGGAAATATACAATAAAAGAGATAGTCATGATAGTCACAGAAAATTTGTCATATTTGTCATGACCACCAATCAATCTATTAATGACAATGAGAATGACAACGGTCATGAGGAAGATGATGAAGAAAGGGACCTTGGTGATGAACAAGGCCAAAGCTGATGCAAGTATAGAGGCTAATGATCAATTTAAAGACCAAAGTGACAATATAGAAGGTAGTGAGAAAATAAGAAGATGATAATGGTCTTGAAGGTCAAAAGGCAATGATCAAGGCGAGCATGGGATGATTGATAAAGATCATGATAAAGATGAAGGAGTTGATGAAAAAAACCAAGGGTCAAAGCCAAGATAAGGACACTACAGAAACCCCCATCACTCCTCCCTAACATGCCCCATACCACAAAGGTCCAAGGCAATTGTTTGCTGCCTCCAAAAGGCAAGGGCCTTGCCATACGCATCAACTCCAAGGCTTGACAAGGAGAGAAAGATGGAAAAGGGTAAGCAACGGTGAAAGTAGAAGAGGAGGATCACGAAGTAGAAAGGGAGTTTGAGCTTATCCATATGGTAGTGATGAAGAAGATGAAACAAGAATTTCGGACTCCCTCTTCCAAGACAAAAATGCACAAATAGAAAACCTAGAAGGCTTGAGTTAGAGAGCTAAAGATTTCATCCATTTCTATCAAATAAAAAACAAGAAAATGAGTGCCCAACAAGCCATCTATGGGCTAGAACACTCAAACACAGAAGAAAGCCCAAAAAGCACAAGTGAAGCTAGAGGAGTACATGGGCACTTATGAGAAGTGAAGATGAAGAAGGCCAAACTAGGAGGAGGCCTAGAACCATGGGAGTTAAGGAAAGCACGGAAACCGAGACGGAGAGGGAAGAGAAATTGTCCCTAACGAGCAACTTTCCTAAATGAACTCCTTGCCATGGAAATTGAACATGATCGGAATCCTTTCATGGCTTGAGAGGACACGGAGGTCAAGCTAAAGAAATAAAAATGAAGGTTTGGGTAAGGGAAGATGATCAATTGTTTTGCCAAGAAAAACAAACTTGCTTGTGCCAAATTGAAAGGGGGAAGCCCTCCTTGAAGTCCAAAACCTAAGGAGGAAAAAGAGCATGACGGTCTTGAATTTTTAGCTAAGGCTTCTCAATAGTTGACCAAGACACCTTAAGGAAGGCCTCCACCAATTTTGAGAGGATTTGACACTCTTTTTGTTTTACGAGATTTTAAGGCTCATTAGCGCGGTGCCACCCCTAGCGCTACGTATTTTATGGAGAATATTAAGGAGGAAAAGTGTACTTTTGGATTTCTCTCATCTTGCACATCATCCTCACAAAATTTCAGAATAATTGGAGCAAGTTTGACCCCTCAAAAATGTCAAAACACCTCTCTTTTTCACCTTCCTACCACTATTTTGGGCACACGGCACTATGTAAATGACGATTACGAAGAGTCGATTTTTTACTTTTTTTGAATAGGCTATAGGAGCTGGATCAGGAACAAACAAGTATTTCTGGAAAGAAGACTCATCGAGGGCTTTCCAATAAGCCATATGAGACCCAAATCTAACATCGGAAGTAGTCCAAAACTTGGTCACAAAACACCACAGTACCCTGCGAAGTGGCACTACGCAAATGGATTGTTCTAAGTGTGTTTCGGCCAAAAGTCAACAAAAGACACTCATTTATTGTAAAAATCTTATTTTTAGTGTTTTTTAAGCCAAAACACTTTATAATTAGGTGCTAGAAGTTATTTTGGCATTTATTTCATGAGATATTTTGTGCCTTGGGCCTTTCATGGTCTCTTGGCCATAAATGACATTTATGGGTGAATTTGACATTTCTACCTTATTTAGGGTTTTTTCCCTCTCTTGATAAGATAAATAGAGCATGAGGGCTTCGTTGTAAATGTTGGAGATTTGATGAGCTCTGAGAGAAATATATGGTTTTTATAGGCTTGGAGAAGAAATTGGTGTTGTGGAGTCTATGAATGCCTTGCTTGGATTGATGATGGTGAAGCTTGTTTGCGGGGATCTGAGCTTGGTTAATGGTGATGTATGGTTAATGTTTTTATGTTTCTTGTTATCATATGTTTCATTCTTCTTTATTGTGATAGAGCAGAGAAAAGTATAGGTTGAGAAATTCTCTGTAAGCACCTTATTCCTCCTTCCTTCTATTACCTTGATGTTTTCCTCTGTTTGGTCGGCTTGAGGTCAGTTGCTCCTTAGGTCCACCTAAACTTGTTTTGTTTCATGTATGGATTAGTATGCTATTTTACAAGTACTGATTCATGGTTCGCCTGGCAATGAAGTTGTCAAACTACTGTCTTGAAACCTCTCTTTGAATATTGTTTGCTAGGTTAATCGAAAGAGGTCTCATTCGATCTTGCCCTTTTACTTACCAACTTGTTTCGAGTTCTTTATAGCTTGATTTATGATGTTTAGGGTTCCTCTTCCTAGACTAAGTTATTTGTGATCTTAAATTTTTTTCTAATTACGAAGGTAAATTTACTAAAGTTAGATAAGCTCGTATGCTTTCTGTGTTTTTCAGCACGGAATGTTTATCTTGGATATTTATCGGTTTAAGTATGGTTAATTGAGGTTAATGGTTTGCCCTACCTAATGAGTTATAACTTTTTATTATCGATGTTAAGACCTACTTGTTTTAGATATTTGACAAAGGATTCTTGATTGCCTTTTGCCTTGCTTATTCACAAACTTGATCGTCCATCCCACTTCACTCATAACCTTAAAGGATCCATTGACCTTGCTAGATTGGCCTTGCCTTTGCACTCTGATTCATTATTTAGACACCCTTGACTTTTATTGAATCCATAACGAATAGTTTGAAAACCTCTCCTCCACCTATTCTACCAATCCATCTCACCCAGCAAAACAATCAACAAAACCCTATACTTAACAACTAGCCTAAAATAAAAAACCTAAAGAAAAAATAACACATCCTTTGCACCCAATAGAGAGCCCTCTCGAGGTCCGAGAATGCTAGGTCCTAGGAATCCAAATATTGGTCGATGTTACCCTGTCATTTGGTTTACCAATCTTCCAAATCAATTGACACTAACGGTTCTACAACAACCGAGTTGGTAAAAGTCCGTTGTATCCACTTAGGAGAAACCATTGGTACCATCCAAACTTTCACACCAACCTTCAACATTTTTACGCTTGGATACCACATGGTGATGATTTGCCACTCACTTTGTATGGAATGGTTTGGGCTCATGAAACTAGAGGAGGGGGTCTTTAGAGATCTAGTTGTCCTTTTGTATCTTGAGGGAAACATTATTGCAATCAATATCAACAACAAATCTACACTTTCCATAAGTGGAGAAACCGATATGGGGTTTTCCATTTGATGCCTGCATGTTCGATTATCGACCCACGTACATTGTAGGAGCCAAAGGTGGAGGAGATTTTTCATGAGTCACCATGTTGGAGGGTGAGCTCACTTTTTTGTGGATGATAGCTTGGGGATGGAGGCTTCACATGGGAATGATAGTTCCCAATATATTTTGCGATTCCATGCCTCAAGAAGGCCTCCGGACCACATATAGTTGCTTCCATGGATATTCCACTTGTTCATGATGTGATCCATTTGGTTTCTTTACCAAAGGCATACTTATACACTTGGGAGAACCTTGGAGACTTATTGATGAGACAACATCTTGTTCATTCAAGGAACTTATTATATGAGGTGCTACGGAGAAGATGATAGGCTCTTCGGTTCTATCCTTATAGTTGCTTGAGGACAAGCAACATTTCAGGAAGGGAGAATTTGTAATATTCCTAAATTAGCACACAACTAATTGGAATATTAAATTTTTATTTTGCTCTTAGATAGAGGAATAAGAGGGTATGGGCGGAAATGTGAAGCTGGGTTACACTTTGTGAGAATCGGGGCCCGAAATTTTTCCCGACAATAGTTAGTAGAACATTTTCGGAAGTTCGTGGGAACTCTTACAGAATGGCCAGGAACTCGTAGAAAGTTCCGTACCGAACTGCGGATTCCGATTAACAATGACGCTTACTAACGGCGGCAAACATAATTTTCTTTAAGGTTTGGAAAACCGACGATTGAAGTTAAGCCGAACTACTAGAAAACTTCGGTAGGAACTATTAGTTCCGGCCGAGAAGTTTTTCTTTTAAAATATTTCGGCCGAACTATTTTCTATAAATAAATCGGCCGCGAGTTTGTATAGTTTCTTGTTTTCATTTTTTTGCGCGTTACTATTGCGTTTCTATCGTGTTCGCATTCTTTATTGTCGGCAGTGTCTGATGCTTTGTTGTGCTTGTGGCATTGCTTTGCTTTGTAGACGCCTTGTTGCTCTATTTGTCGCGTGGGTAAGGCTCGAGCAGAAATTCAACTGCGGGATTATAATTATTCTTGTCGTTGTTTTCTCATTGATAACATTAGAGGATTGCATTTTCTTCCATGGCTTGCGAGGATGAATATTGTAGAAATCAACACCGTATAATGGAATTGTTTGTTGCACTCATATAAAGTCCATAATATGTAGCGTTGTCCCTTGTGATAATAGATAACTGCGCGTGAATTTCTTTGCATCATCTAGATTTTTAAAACTACGTTGAATCACATCTTTTGTGAATTATTTTTGAATTGATTTAAGGTGGAAAACGTTTTTATGGTTTATGGTTTAGATTTATTCCCGACTGACTACTTGCATCTATCACAGTGTATCTATATGTGCATATGTTTATTAGAATAAGTACCCAAAGAAAATGATTTTGACAATATTAGAATCTAACTCACTTTGTGATTACCCAATGCGAGGCAATAGCCTAAAAGCTTATTTTATAATGATCGAACCCTAGAAAGTAATTAATGAATGGCTACAAACTTGCAAGCGATGTGACATCTCCATCTCACCCAACGCTTGTAAATTTCCTTTTCATAATAACGGGTTTGTGGGTACATTAAGACAAGAAAATACGAGCGAAAAAAAGCTGGAGAAATCCCACTAGAGTTATGAGATATCCTTTGTCTCATAGCAAAGTTTGTCATAAATAGAGCTTGAAAGGGAGCAAATTAAGCATGCTTAAAAGCTTATACCTTTCAATATGCACCCAACAAGTCTGTGCTAATAAATCTTAATCTTAGTCTGTGCCAATAAAACCTTACCATATAAATCTTAATTTTTTAACGATTAGATTGAAAGCTAGCGTTGGCCAAATGTAATCAACAAGCATCACCATCACTTCATAGAACCAAGGGAAGGTTTTCCATTTAAAGTAATGTGTTTGCCACATGCCATAGCTAATCGCTAATCACATTGATAGGTAATATAATGTCTTAATAATTTGATCTAAATATAGTATTTTGGGATATACAAGAATACTTTATGGAAACTTCTCATAAATATAAAACAAATATATCATATAGCTCATCACATTGATAGGCAATATATTGTCTTAATAATTTTATCTAAATATAGTATTTTAGGATATACACGAATACTTTTACGCTTTCATATAAATATAAAATAAATATATCATATATCATAATCAAGATAATGTTTTAATCATTGATCTAAGTCTAGTTTTTTAGAATATAAAGAATTACTTTTTAAAGGAAACTTTTCATTTAGCGTTAAGATAAATATAAAGCAAATAACAAATATACATCCATGATTAATTTTAATTGGAATGATTAAATAATTGATGAAATTTTATAAGAATATTAAATATTTAAAATTATATATAAGTAAAATAATTTTTGTTTAAGAATGTTAGGGATATTGTTTTTATGTAAATTTATGTGACATAATGTATTATGTAGCATAATTTTCTGTGATGGAAAAACATGATTCTGAGAGTTCAAAACTCATGCATTTGAATAGAAAGTGGGTATACGAATGGCTTGATAGATTTTTCTAGAAATGATTAAGTGAAGGTTGATAGAGAGCCACACAAAATTGCAAATTCATACCTTACCAAAATTGTTAGATGATTTTAAAGAAAACATATTTAATCAACTTTCATTGAAATATATAATTAAACTCAGCCCAATTTTATGAAAATTAGTATACCATTTTTTACATAATTTCACATAATACAAATAGATATAAATTTTTAATTAAGTATTTTTATAAAGATTTAACTACCCATCAAGAGATGGCGAGTGATTGAGACGGGGCATCATCATAATAAAAAACCAAGTACAAATTGTAGTAATCCTAGAATCATGCTTTACATGAGGTAAAATTGGGGAACTCATGACTTGTACTATAGATAAAAAATATTTACCCCTAGTGGCCAAGTATTTAACATAGCGTGATAGCCAACTAGGTGTAAGATTTGACTTCATTAACCATTAACGAGGTTTTGTGATTTTAGACCTTTAAGTCTTTTTTAAAATTCCACATGTAGCTAGATTTCCATGCATGAGTAATGGGGCTAAATGTCATTCTCTCGTACCATGGTGGTCAACATGATAGTTCAAATTACTAAAGGCATAAATTGGAATGAACTTCATTTGATGTTTTTCTTGTAGCATTGGATATATATGTCTTTAAGTGTAGAATAATAGTCAATATTTCGGCACAAGGGATAATCGTTTGACGCCCGAAATGTCATTTAATACCTCAAAAATGACTCCAAAAGGTTTTAGACCCAAATTCTCCACCCCCATTAAAATGACCCTACAAGTTGATTCTTTCAGTTTTTTTCACTCTATAAGCATCAAAATATATGACAAATAATATAATTATCAATCTAGATCATTATTTAATAATTTGTTAAAATTATGAGTAAGATATACATCATGGAATTTAAATAAATAGCGTTAATTCATTGAACACCCTTGTACATTCCTTGGTGATACTTTGAAAGTAATACGTTTTGAAAAATAATTTGTTTATGGATTCTATTTTCCACATTCTCTCAACGATATCAAAAACCTTCTTGTAATATTTGAAACCTAAGGTCTTTCCCATACTAAAGTATGTTCTTTTAAAACATGTTTTCTTGGTGATATAGGTGATTTAGGAAATGATTGGGAGAGAAAAATTGTCATTTAATATGTGCAATATGTTTGGTTGAATCATGAAAAACAAGACTTAATAGTGAGGAAAGGAAAGGAAATTTAATCTATTTCTCCCCACCCCAAGCACGATTACCGGTACAATTGAAGTTACTTGTTAAATTGGATTTTGCTCTCGATCTTCGGAACCTCTACAAAGGTTCGACACGAAACATATTTTTTCCTTAGGTTTCTCCTCTTGGTTCTATGTCCAACTTGGATAACCTACATCAACATCCTTCTTTGCATTTTTTATATCCCCTCTTGGATAACGAAAGCAATATCTTGAAATGGAGCTAGCCAACTCAAATATAGTATTGCAAATCCCTGGTGAAGTTAGATAGGGATTACATATGGTCTTGAATGAGCATTTGGACTCTTTAGATATGTATCTAAAGAGTCTAAAAACTCATTCAATACCGTATGTAATATGTACTCCTCATCTAATATATATAAAACTTTAATCCATGTGCTTAACCTTAACATTGACACAAATGGAATACAATTTTACTCAACACTTTATGATAGAAAAATATGCGGATGAATATTGCCCACATACAGAAGTCAAAAGGGATAGATTAAAAAGGGATGCTCAGGTCATACATAAAAAAGATAAATTAAAGAAGCATGACATATTAGTAATGTAAATTAGATATGCGTACCAATTATGTTCATATAACACAACAAATAGATGATTCAATACAAATGTCACATAGAAGTCATTTATCTCATGGGCCTTCCAACTTAAATTATATATGTAGCATAATACATTAAGCTATAGAGGAGATAAATCAAAGAAGCATTTGTTCATGTAAATTAAACATGTGTAATAATTATGTCCTCATTTAATATGTACAATATGTTGGTTGGACCACTGAAAAACAAGACTCCCAACCGTGAGAAGAGGAAATTACATCTGTTCTCCCCCCTAGCACAATTACCAATACGGTTAAGATTTCGCATTAAAGCTGGATTTTTACTCTCGGGTATTGGAACCTCTACAAAGGTTTGACCTGGAAACATAGTTTTTCCTTAGGTTTCTCCTTTGGTTCTATGTCCAGCTTGGATAACCTACGAGTTCAATATCCTTCTTTTCATTTTTTATATCCCCTCTTGGATAACCATAATATCTTGAAATGGAGCTAGCCAACTCAAATATAGTATTGCAAATCCCTAGCTAAGTTAGATGAGGAAATTACACTTATGGTCTTGAATGAGAATTTGGACTCTTTAGATATCGTACGATTATGTTCATATATGATCCCATTACAAATGTCACATAGAAGTCATATTTATCTCATGGGCCATATAACTTAAATTATATATCTAGCATAATACATTAAAGAGCTATAGGAGATAAATCAAAGAAGCATTTGTTCATGTAAATTAAGCATGATGTTTAATAATTATGTCCTCATTTAATATGTACAATATGTTTGGTTGGTCCCCATGAAAACAATACTCTATTTTGTGAGAAGAAGAAATTACATCCTATTTCTCCCCCTAACACAATTACCGGTACAATTAGAATTTATGACCCCAAAGCTGGATTTTTACTCTCCAGTCTCTTTGGAACCTCTACAAAGGTTAGGCTGAAACATAGTTTTTCCTTAGGTTTCTCCATGGTTCTATGTCCAACTTGGATAACCTACGGTTCAATATCCTTCTTTTCATTTTTTATATCCCCTCTTGGATAACCATAATATCTTGAAATGGAACTAGCTAGCCAACTCAAATATAGTATTGCAAATCCCTGGCTAAGTTAGATGAGGAAATTACATATGGTCTTGAATGAGCATTTGGACTCTTTAGATATGCATACCAATTATGTTCATATAACACAACAAATAGATGATTCAATAAAAATGTCACATAGAAGTAATATTTATCTCATGGGCCTTCAACTTAAATTATATATCTAGCATAATACATTAAGCTATGGGAGATAAATCAAAGAAGGATTTGTTCATATAAATTAAACATGTGTAATAATTATGTCCTCATTTAATATGTACAATATGTTTGGATTTGAATCCACATGAAAAACAAGACTCCCAAGCTGAGAGAAGTGCATCCTATTTCTCCCCCTAGCACAATTACGATGTGATTAGAATTTAACAACCCCAAGCTGGATTTTTACTCTCGGGTACTAGGCAGCTACGAAGGTTAGAACTGGAAACATGAATTTCCCTTAGGTTTCTCCTTTGGTTCTATGTCAACTTGGATAACCTACGATTCGATATCCTTCTTTTAATTTTTTATATCCCCTCTTGGATAACCATAATATATTGAAATGGAGCTAGCCAACTCAAATATAGTATTGCAAATCTCTTGGTGAAGTTAGATGAGGATTACATATGGTCTTGAATGAGCATTTGGACTCTTTAGATATATATCTGAAGTCTGGCTCATTCAAGACCTATCTAATACATAGCCCTCCTCATCTAATATATATAAAACTTTAATCCATGTGCTTAACCTTAACATTGACACAAATGGAATACAATTTTACTCCTTTGCTTTATGATAGAAAAATATGCGGATGAATGTGCCCACATACTCGAAGTCAAAAGGGATAGATTAAAAAGGGATGCTCCGATCATCTATAAAAGATAAATTAAAGAAGCATGACATAGTAATGGAAATTAGATATGCATACCAATTATGTTCATATAACACAAGAAATAGATGATTCAATACAAATGTCATAGAAGTCATTTATCTCATGGGCCTTCAACTTAAATTATATATGTAGCATAATACATTAAGCTATAGGAGATAAATCAAAGAAGCATTTGTTCATGTAAATTAAACATGTGTAATAATTATGTCCTCATTTGATATGTGCAATATGTTTGGTTGAATCCACATGAAAAACAAGACTCCCAACGATGAGAAAGAGGAAATTACATCCTATTTCCCCCTAGCACAATTACGATACGGTTAAATTTAACGATACAAGCTTGGATTTTACTCTCGAGATACTAGAACCTCTACAAGGTTAAGGCACAGGAAGCTTATAGTTTTTCCTTGAGTTTCTCCATGGTTCTATGTCCAACTTGGATAACCAACAATTCAATATCCTTCTTTTCATTTTTTATATCCCCTCTTGGATAACCATAATATCTTGAAATGGAGCTAGCCAACTCAAATATAGTATTGCAAATCCTGGCTAAGTTAGATGAGGAAATTACATATGGTCTTGAATGAGCATTTGAGCTCTTTAGATATTTGTACCAATTATGTTCATATAACACAACAAATAGATGATTCGATACAAATGTCACATAGAAGTCATATTTATCTCATGGGCCTTCAACTTAAATTATATATGTAGCATAATACATTAAGCTATAGGAGATAAATCAAGGAAGCATTTGTCCATGTAAATTAAACATGTGTAATAATTATGTCCTCATTTAATATGTACAATATGTTTGGTTGAATACACATGAAAAATAAGACTCCCAAGCTGACAGAAGAGGAAATTACATCCTATTTCTCCCCCTAGCACAATTACCGGTACGGTTAGAATTTAATAGCCCCAAACTAGATTTTGCACTCTAGAATGTTTGGAACCTCTACAAAGTTCAGAGCACAAACATAGTTTTTCCTTAGGTTTCCTCATGGTTCTATGTCCAACTTGGATAACCTATAGTTCAATATCCTTCTTTTAATTTTTGATATCCCCTCTTGGATAACCATAATATCTTGAAATGGAGCTAGCTAGCGAACTCAAATATAGTATTGCAAATCCCTGGCTAAATTAGATGAGGAAATTACATATGGTCTTGAATGAGCATTTTGGACTCTTTAGATATGCGTACCAATTATGTTCATATAACACAGCAAATAGATGATTCAATACAAATGTCACATATAAGTCATATTTATCTCATGGGCCTTGACTTAAATTATATATCTAGCATAATACATTAAGCTATAGGAGATAAATCAAAGAAGCATTTGTTCATGTAAATTAAACATGTGTAATAATTATGTCCTCATTTAATATGTACAATATGTTTGGTTGAATGTGAAAAACAAGACTCCCAAGCTGACGAGAAGAAATTACATCCTATTTCTCCCCCCTAGCACAATTACCGATGCCAGGTTAAATTTAGCATTTAAGCTAGTTTTACTCTCGAGTCTTTGGAACCTCTACAAAGGTTCGACACAGGGAAACATAGTTTTTCCTTAGGTTTCTCCATGGTTCTATGTCCAACTTGGATAACCTACGATTCAATATCCTTCTTTTCATTTTTTATATCCCTCTTGGATAACCATAATATCTTGAAATGGAGCTAGCCAACTCAAATATAGTATTGCAAATCCCTGGCTAAGTTAGATAGAGGAAATTACACCATGGTCTTGAATAGTGCTACATTTCTTTTAGATATGCGTACCAATTATGTTCATATAACACAAAAAATAGATGATTCAATACAAATGTCACATAGAAGTCATATTTATCTCATGGGCCTTCAACTTAAATTATATATCTAGCATAATACATTAAGCTACTCGGAGATAAATCAAGAAAGCATTTGTTCATGTAAATTAAACATGTGTAATAATTATGTCCTCATTTAATATGTACAATATGTTTGGTTGAATCCACATGAACAAGACTCCCAACTGAGAAGAGAATTACATCTATTTCTCCCCCCCCTAGCACAGTGCGATGCAGGTTAGGGTTACTTGACCCCAAGGCGGATTTTACTCTCGAGTCATAGGAACCTTTACAAGGTTCGACACAGAAACATAGTTTTTCCTTAGGTTTCTCCTTGGTTCTATGTCCAACTTGGATAACCTACGAGTTCAATATCCTTCTTTTCATTTTTTATATCCCCTCTTGGATAACCATAATATCTTGAAATGGAGCTAGCCAACTCAAATATAGTACGCAAATCCTGGCTAAGTTAGATGGGGATTACATATGGTCTTGAATGAGCATTTGGACTCTTTAAAGATATATATCTAAAGTCCAAAAAAGCTCATTCAAGACCATATGTAATACATATTAAATTAATTCTCATTTTTCTCCTTGAAAAGAAAAAAAATTCACATCATGTGAATATCTCCATGTACTCTTACATATTGGTGTACAAAACCATCAACCAAACACAAATTGACAAAACATGCCTCTTCAAACAGCGGCTCTCAAGTCAAATGGTAAACTCGGGTACAATTCCATATTTGTTGCATTTAAGTATGTCAACGTAACTCTACTTTCAACATCTTGCTTCATGCAACATACCTTATCACTTTAGAATTTGCAAAGAAATTCATGAAACATCAAAATACATTTTTGCCTCTAGTGTTTACTTCTACAAGTTCTATAGGCGAGTACGTAAAGACGCGGTAGCCTGCGGATCTCTTATTTTATGAAAGGTGACATATCTAGTAAATGCCCCTACGATCAATCTTTGGAATGGATCTAAATAGAAGTTCTTCATTTTAATATCGTAAAACACAACTAATTTAAGGTAAAACTATGTACATGTGTCATTTCTTCCACAAAATAAAGTGTATAAGTAGGAAATTTTATACCAAGTGTGCTCCCACCATGTAAAGCGCAATTTGTTGAACTTATCATTTTTATAATATCTTTTTCGATTAAATTTAGTTTCACACATGATCAATTATTGCTTTGAAAGTTGTGTTCTACACATAATTTGTGTACACTAAATTACAAATTGATTTTTTGAAATCTATTTTGTGAATGTCGACCAATAGATATATATCATGGAGGATGAAATATGAAGATCGGCGGAATCCCATATGGAGGTTCGGGGATCGGAGGATGTTCACGGTATTTAAATATAATCTTAAATCTCCATACATGTGTGTACATATGGAATTGATTTTTTTATTAACTTTGTGAGTGAAATTAGTTGTTAATAAGTTTCATATTTTAATTTTTAGGAGGCAAGAGGAGAAAGGGTTTCTACTCCATCCATGGAGCGTGTCCAGGTTCAACCCAGGTCGAGGTATGAGTGGTAGCGAGGTTGCGGGAAGGGGGTGATATTTATTCCCCCAGAAGCCCCGATCAACGGCCCTTGAGTTCTCAACGGGGTCAGCTGTGGGTCTGGTTCTCAACGGCGTCATTAAAAAGTTTGGTTCTCGGCGGGGTCATGTTGGAGATGATGTTAACCAAAAACATCAAGATTGACATCAATTTCAATATTTTTTCATTAAATTTGTGCGACTTACACGTGTTTTTTCTAATATACGAAATTATATATACTCTTCAGTACGAAGGCCGAAAATGTTCGAGCGATGTGGTCAAAATAGACGCGGAACGCGCGCTACATTCAAGAAGGCTGTCAACCCACCACAACTTATCCGGCGAGATTAACGTGCTCCGCATTATACTGTAAAAAAAGGTAAGATTGCTTTAGGGTAAAGTTTGCTTGGGTGGTTAGTTTCGTGGATCCCTCTCGGGGGCTTTCGATTGCCGAGGGCGATAGTCGGATTAGCTATGCGCATTCACAAAGATGGCATGAGCATGTTCATATTAACTCGAAGTAACTTGAAAGAATACAATAAGGAATTACCTCTTTGACGGTTTCGTGATCTCTTGGAGGCTGCTTGTGCGGCAAAGTAAGAGTCCTTCTTCGCTGGCTCCAAATCCGAGACACCGCAATCGGTCGAAACTTACCGTAACTCACGATATAACAAGTATTCTATCAATCAAATCGACGTAAACATCTAGATTATACACATACGAGCCATTCATATCATACTAAACAAATATTGAAATAACAATATAGCATTAAGCATCGAATGGACAAAACGAACATAGTTCTATTGATTTGAAAAGAAGGAGGATTACAGCCAACGGTTGTACCAAACCCCTCCTCGGTCTCCCAATCTCTCTTCTCTGCAAGTGAAGAAGTCCAAGTCAACAAGCTCTCTAGGAGCCTCTTTGACTCTTGGCCTTCCTACAATGTCACACTATTCTCTATTCCACAAGTATGCAAGAACTTTTGAGCAATCCTTCGACCTTCCAATTAAGAGCCTTGACTCCTTTTTTTTATAGGAGAGGAGAAAGCCATGGTTGCCTTCCTTTCCACTAGTTTGGAATGGAAAATGCTTAGATGTTTCCCTTGATCTCCATGCTTTTGCCTCTCTTGGAGTTTAGTCTTCTATGGCAATGCCCAATAATGAATTGGTGCTTTGCGGTTTCATACGTACCTTTGACTCCTTCGTGAGGAAATCGTAGATTCAAATCTTTCTCCGCGCTCTTTCCCAATTCAAACTTAAAAACACGGGTAACGCGCGACCTTTTAGTGTAAAGGAGCATTGCCCTAGCCTTCTTGTGACTAATGTATTCCTTACTGCTGCGTTATAACGCCCTTATTTTTGTTCTATGTATGCGTTACCCTGAAATAGTTTTAATTTAGGTCTTTGTACTTCTTCCATATTTGTCTTCCCCTCGAGCTGATGAGGAGGTATTTTGACTTTATATGAGATGCCCCCTAAAGTGTGAGGTCGACGAAGACGATGGCCAAAATACTTATAATTTGTAGAAGAGAGATTGAAAGGGCGGGAAAACTTTGAAACAACAACATATGTCGGAAAATATAGTATTTGCCAAGAGTCGGGCATGTCCCATGCTGCGCGCTTTTAAACAACATGATTTCTCTAGAATAGGGAATATGAAGAATCTATCACAATAGGCACAGAAGTAGCAGAGTGTACGTCATAACGAGATCGGGCTGAAAAAATTGTCTCCATAAACAATATCGCGGCAGGAAGGGAACACAACTTTAATGGTGTAGCCCTTTGCCCCAAGGTCTTGACATTGATTCACTTAAGTTTGCATATTCCTCAACATGTGAATGAAGGAGTTGCCGTCGAACATGTGAGAAATCGTACGATTACCGATCAATAATAGCGGTAACGGACGCGAAGGTGTGCAAATAATGATGATGGTCCTAAGATGCCCGGTACAATCCTAGCGAGTGTGAATAAAGGTTGAAGTCGAACACTCGTAGAATCGGTCGACCAAGAGCCAATGATGAAGACCCTTGATCGAACACAGACTACACTTGTGATATGCCGCGAAGTATGCGAATGCTTACGATGTGTTTACGGATCAACTTCTGGATAAGGTGTTGAAGTCGATAGGAAGTGATGTTTGTTGAGGGGTAGGCAACGAGGCGTCCTACATCGGTCAACACGAAACGGAAACCAACTGATTTTGTTTATGATTTGAGATAAGGAAGAGTAAATGGGAACGTCGAGACGACAAATAATTTTCGGCATAATGGACGGTTTTGGTTGATAACGAGGAGCGGTAGATAGCGAGATACCAGCGAACAATAGAAGGCACTCTAGCGGGGTACTGGCGGTGAAGCGTGTTGAACACCAAAGAGTGTGTTAGGATTTTGCAGTGTGTGGGGACAACGGGAAATGAAGGCTAATACTCATAGATGGTAGGGATTACGACTATTTGCGAAGAGTTTTACGGGAAGTGCCATGTTCAAGAATTTCTTTGTAAATACGACCTTTTTGAAAATGTAACGAGGTAATATCCATTTTGTCCAAATTTTTCCACAGAGTACGATTAAGTTTTAACGAGTCAGGGCAGAGGTAAGCTCGGTGAATTTTTCATGTTTAGAGGAAGTCGAAAAAATGTCGAGAAGACAACTACTGTGCCCCCATATGATTAGGTTTAACTAGTCCGGATACGCAAACTCGGTGAATTTTTTCATGTTTAGAGAGTACGAAAAATGTCGGAAAGACAACTACGTACTTGCTCAGTTAGGTTTAACGAGTCCGGACGAGTAAACTCGGTGAATTTTTTCATGTTTAAGTGCGAAAAATGTGCGTAAAAGACAACTCATAGTGTCCTTTACGATTAAGTTTAACGAGTCCGGAACGGAAGGTAAACTCGGTGAATTTTTCATGTTTAGGGGTACGAAAAATGTCGTAAAAGATGGCTCCATTGGGGTACCTTTGTCATGTCTTGATAAACGGGCACGTCAAAGGGGTAATAGTAAGCCCAAAATAGTTCATTTTCCGTTTAGCTAGTCCATCGAATCCGGAAAAGTGAGAAATCTATGTTCAATGGACGATACCTCATTTTGTTATCGGAGTACGAGGGAGACGAAGTAAACTCAATATTCCTTGTGAAATTTTAACGAGTCCAACGAAGAAAACTCGGTACCTCTGTTGAAATTTTAACGAGTCACACGGAGAAAACTCGATACCTCCGTGAAATTTTAACGAGTCACGTGGAGAAAACTACGATTTACTTTTACCCATTTTAAAGAGCATTGAAAAAGGAAAAAAGAATGGCTCCTTGTTCTTTGTCTCGGTGGTTTAACGAGGTGACAAGGTGACTCGGGATTTTTCGGTTTTATGAGCAAGAAAAAGATTCCTAAAAAAAATCACTCATTACTTCTCCATAGTTTTTACGGGCACGAAGAAGAAAACTCTAGGTTTTTCGGATTAACGAGCATGAAAAAGACCATAAAAGAATGCTCGATGCCAACCCGTGTGAGTTTAACGAGTGCGAAGAAGAGAACTCGAGGTTTTTCGGATTAGCAACGCAAGAAAAATACCATAAAAAGAACGCTAGAATTTCTTGATCTCTTTCTCGTCAATAGAAGGATCTATAGGAATTTTCTTGTGAGACCAAGCAATCATATCGCGGAATTCTTTAAATAGAGATGTGAAGGATGCAATTTCCTCGGGATTGCGATTCGGCTCCAATACGAATATTTTCCACGATACCGTTTGACGAGATATCGATGAGTAGAGTCTTGGAAAGATTACCCATGTTCCCTTACGAATCGATAGTGTGTACGGTCGTATAGAGGAGGAACAATCTCGAGTTGGTCAAAGAACGGGATTTCGGTTTATCGCCTCGAATCAATCGTCGAGCGCGATGGTGGAACTCTCCCCAAGGTCGTTCTTCTAATGACATGATCTCTCGAATAGCTTCGTGCGGCAGAGCGAGACTTCATTGAGGAGATCCTTAGAAGCTGACATGGGAGGGTTGTACTGTGGTCGAGACCATATCGAGTGGAGGGTTCGGATGCGACTTGGATGGCTTGGTAAGCCAGCTCAGCGACGACGACATCGATCTCCATAGGAATCAATTTCTGAAGGTGCGGAATGATCCATGGGTCGATAGAGCCATCCGAAGAGGTGGATATCATTGCAACCGTGTTTGGGATACGAGGCGGCGGTAGAGGAAAACAGCCCGGTAGGGAAGATGCCTTCGAGAAGACCGGTATCGATGCGACGTAAGAGTCGAGCGCACTCCTATTAGGGGTACGGTGCTACTTGGTAAAGTGGAATAATCGGTGCGGAGAAGGATGATTGTTGACGGCGGCTATTTTCCCATCCAATGGAAATAGGATGAGTCGGAAGACCGAAGATGCGATGGCGGTCATAGCATAAGACCAGCGCGACCGAGCAATAGATTATAGTCGGGGAATGACGCTCTACGACTTCAACATCCACGGTTGCGTTTTCCCACTCGAGTGATGGGGAAAGATAGCAAGGTATCCTTTTGGGAGGAACTTGTATGCATCGAAAGCTTTCGGGGAATTCGATGGCGGGATTAAGTAGGAGAACCTAAATTCGACTGACCAAGCTTGTGACATAACGCGGTCGAAGCACCTTCGTCTATGACGATGCGATGGATGGGTCTCACTTTCCGACACAACTGCTGGAATGCGAGTTGATGCGAGAGGTGAGTTTAGCCTTTTCCATATCAAAATTTCTTCGCATGGAATCACGGATCTATTAAACGATGGCGAAAGCCAAGGCTTTCCTTTGTGCTGGACAGGTTTGTAATACTTCAAGTGCAGACATGGCTGACGGTGCCTGCGCCAAATCTTCTACAATATTGTAGTTTTGGGCTGCACGTGCAGAGGTATTATGAGTCGTGCGTCGAAGTGTCCCTTTGGGGGGACGAATTACAGGTTCAGCAGTAGGCCTTTCGATATTCAAATCATTGGGCGGCGGCGGATTGGAACTAGCTCCAGGTTCCTGAGCATCTATGGTAGGGGTTCCATAAAGCTTGGCGCGAGTTTGAAGGTTGATACTCTCGATGCCATAAATGGCAGATGGTCCTTCACCGGAAGGATTCGAACCACCATTGCCCCGTTGATGGGGTTGTGGTGGGTTGTCAACCATATGTTGATGTTGCTGCTGTTGATTGGGGAAAGGATTGTGAAGAACGGCAGGTGTTCTCCCAGAGTCCTTGTTAGCAATAAAATCAGTGCATTCCTGCAACCGAGGACATTTGTATCTCAAGTGGTCCTCCACACAGATTTTACAAGGGAATCTCATGGGTTTATCCTTTCCTTTTTCGTTTGCAGCATTTTTCTGATTGGAGTTATTTTGTTTATTCGACTGCTCTTCCGAAGAAGATGTTTTCTTCTTATTCTTCCTATTTCTCCCATTGGGTTTTTGTGAGGTTTGCACAGAATTTACCTCAGCGGAAGGGAGACGAGTCGTTTGATGGGGGGCGGTGGTAGCCGAGGATGGCTGGGAGGTTTGCCCCCGAGACTGATTGGTGGCTACACCAGAGATCGCGCCAACGAGGCCGTCGGCATGAGCTCCGGTTTTCTTAGTAGCCGGAGGGTTCGGGTTACCAGGGGCATGGGGGAGCAGATCGTAAAGCGTGCCGGATTGTGAATAGATCAAATCTAGATGCTGGGCACGACGAATACATTGATCTTCTGTTACCGCACCAGAAAGGCCAATGTCTTTAGAGATATGGGGTAAAAGAGACTTGCAAAACCAATTTGCCAAGAGATGGTCCGGAATTGGCGCTTTGACAAGCCTCCTCCTACGTCTCCATTCATGAATATGATCGGAGATGTGGGTGGTGGTGTCTTGGTGCAGTGATGTTAACAATTCTGTGCCGGTTTCCACTCTAATTGGTAGTTGAAAGTTCTTTAAGAACTCCGTCGCTAAAGCACCAAACGTATTGATCGTGGTGCATGGTAATTCAATGTACCACTTGGCGGCATTGCCTGTAAGGGTGCGGGAAAACAGTCGAAGGCGGACACTATCATCTACCATGGAATTGGATATGGACCACAAATGGAAGGTAGTGATGTGTGCGGCTGGGTCATCTCCATGCTTCCCGTCGAACTTCGGGATATCTGAAGGAATCTTATGCGGTATAGGAGGCCAAAGCGAGTTGTGATTGATGGGGTCGTTTGTCAGCTTATGGATGTCGGGTATGTCCAAAGCTGCCAAGAAAGGAAATTGTGGATTTTCCCTCGAGTCTAACCAAGGCAGTATGGGCTGACTATTTGGACCATAGGGTCCCCCCATCCACGTGTTACCAGAAGGGTAAGTGGGACTTTGATAAAAACCTCCCATAGGTGGAGGAGTAGGAACATACGGTTGCTGTCCATAGGGCATCGCGTATTGAGGGGCAAATGGTTGGTTGCCCCCAGCGTAAAAATGCCCTCCCACTCCAGACGGAGGTTGGGGTTGGTTCTTCCAAATGGATGCAATAGAGTTTCCCGGAGGCATACTAGTATTTGCATAATTTGGCAACGGTATAGATCCTACGCCTATGTTTGAACCACTTAAGGGAATAGTATTTACAATGGGTTGTCCCATTTGTCCTAAGGATTGCATAGGAAGAGACATATTCCCTGCTACCTGTGTACTGACAACACTGCCCCTTGGTATAGTGGCCAGGGGGTTTGAACTCAACAAAGGGTTCCAACCGAAAAGGTTGCTAAAGGGCACCGGAGTAGTCGTGCTCGTGGGAGGAGCTACCGTTGTCCCCAACGTGGTCACGGTAGGAGTAGATGCCGAAATGTTCGGTAAACTACTGACAGTTGTGTTGACCATAGGGTTGGGGGTAGGCATATGTTGACTACTGGGGTTACCCAGTAATGACATAGAACTGACCACCGGCGGGGAGGATGGTGGCGAACCAGGAATGGTTGCCATTGGTATCGACCCTGTGGATACTGGTGGTGAAATAGATGTTGGTGTTGCCGCAGACATATCTTGGCACGGTGGAATCTGGATTATCACCGGTCCTAACGGATCAGTGAGCGGAGGATTGTAATTAGGTACAACGCCTTCAGTGAAAGGGTCCTCTGGGAGTTCCGGCTGATAAGGGTCTACGTGAGAATCCAGATTAGTCAAAGGAGACTGCACTTCCGTAGAAGGCCCGGGTTCACCAAGGTTCAATCTTTCCTCTAAGGTGAGAAGAGGTAGACCTTGCTGTCGTCTAGACTGACGGCGTGGGTCAGGGGACGCCACGGTGACCGGTTTAATTTTAACAAATTTTATTTTAAAATGTGATATATTATGAAGTCTCAAGTGACAGTAACCACACACGTACTAAAAAGAAAAAAGACTCTCTAAAATCAATCAATAAGCAGCCAGTATAGGGTGCCCTGTCTGAGTACTACCGTTCACTGGTGATGAAATCCAGTCTCACAATAGCATACAGAGAGGGTTGGTCGAAAGTACAGTTACGGTTACTCTAGAGCTTTGCCCGAACCCCAGATGATAGGTGTAAGCACTCTCGTGAAGACGAGTACCCTCCTAAAGACTGAAGACAGAGTAGGTCCGTCTGTTTCAGGTACCAGGACAGCCCGTCCCAGTCACCTTGTGTAAGTCCCTAAAAGTATAGCCACTAAGGATACCTCAAATCATAGACACTATCAGGGGGGTCCACAGTCAAGGATAGTGTGCTATATGGGCAGAATACCTAGATCCTCGATCTAGTTTCGACATCCCCGAAGGGAACCCCAATATATAACACACCCACAGGATGCAGTCGAAGGCGGGCTACCTTCTAGTGCACCCAAGTGTTGTCTCGCGCTGAGCTCCGGTAAAGGAACGGTCCCGATAATGTGAGTGCAGCAGGATTTCACTCTTTAATGACTCTAGTTTTCAAGTTTTGAGATCTTGGGTAGTTTTCTCACTGTCCTAACCCAAGATCCTAGCCTGAACTACTGTTTTTGTGAGCTCAAAAAGAGTTATTAGATTGATTTTATTATCGCTTTGTTTTTAGTGTACTTTGTTATTAGTCTTGCGGAGGGGGAATGGACGTATGAAGTATAGTGAGACTTTGACTCAATAAACCATGCAAAACATGCTCTAGATATTAACTTCAATGAAGAGTGTTTCTACAAGGAGAGGTTTCTTTTTCAATCATCCATGCACCAACATGTAAATAACACATCTCAACTTTACAGATTCAGACTTCTATCTACCTCTTTTAACAGTCTGTGAACTAAACTTTTCGAATGAATCGAATGACTCATCTAAATACTGGAAAGATAAAAATTCTCTTTTTAAAAAGTAAATGCTTTGCACGCTTAACTAAATCGGAAAACAAATAATCGATACCGGTTCGACGAGACAAGCGAGGTTCGGTCTGTGAAAGTGCGGTAGCAAAATCACAGCTAAAACACGATCTGAACAGTGAACAACGGATTTTGGGCAGGTAATGCTATACGTGAACCAAATACGGCGTTATGTTATCATGGTTCTTCTAGGTCGCGTTAACCGGGGAAAAGCTCTTCAGTGGCCGAGACCGAGGCACGGAGATCGAACTTCTGTGAGTGATTGGTATGTCTACGGGGGCATCAAAAATGGTGGATGTTGAACGGAGGGAGAGAAGAAATGAGGAAAAATAGCCGGAGCTATGGGAACAAACACAGATATTGGAGTGCATGGATTCTGCTTTAGGGTAAACTGCTTGGGTGGTTGGTTTTCGTATATCCCTCTCAGGGCTTTTCGGTGCCCGAGGCAGACAGTCAGATTAGCTATGTTGTTCACAAAGATGGCATGAGCATGTTCATATTAACTTGAAATAACTTGAAGGAATACAATAGAGAATTACCTCTTTGACGGTCTTGGGATCTCTTGGAGAGCGCAGTGCAGCAAAGTAAGAGTCCTTCTTCGCTGGCTCCAAATCCGAGACCTGCAATCAGTCAAAGCACCCGTGTAACTTCTGATATAACAAGTATTCTATCAATCAAATCAACAATAAACATGTAGATTATACACATCTGAGCCATTCATATCATACTAAACAAATATTGAAATAACAATATAGCATTAAGCATCGAATGGACAAAACAAACATAGTTCTATTGATTTTGAAAGAAGGAGGATTACAACCATCGGTTGTACCAAGCCCTCCTTAGTCTCCCAATCTCTCTTCTCTACCAAGTGAAGAAGTCCAAGCCAACAAGCTCTCTAGGAGCCTCTTTGACTCTTGGCCTTCACAATGTCACACTATTCTCTATTCCACAAGTATGCAAGAAATTTTGAGCAATCCTTCGACCTCCAATTAAGAGCCTTCAGCTCCTTTTTATAGGAGAGGGAGAAAGCCATAGTTGCCCTTCTCTTTCCACTAGTTTGGAATGGAAAATGCTTAGATGTTTCCTTGATCTCCATGCTTTTGCCTCTCTTGGAGTTCAGTCCTCTATGGCAATGCCCAATAATGAACTGTTGCTTCTGCAGTTTCCTCTGTGCACTGACTCCTTCGTGAGGGAAAGTCAGAGATTCAAATCTTTCTCCGCGCTCTTTTCCCAATTCAAACTTAAAACACGGGTAACGCGACCTTTTAGTGTAAACAGAGCGTTGCCCTAGCCACTAACGCGGCTAATGTATTCCTTGCCTGCGTTATAACGCCCTTGTTCTGTTCTATGTATGCGTTACCCTGGCAGAAATAGGTTTAATTTAGGTTTTTGTACTTCTTCCATATTTGTCTTCCCCTCTGAGCTGATGAGGAGGTATTTTGACCTGTAACAGATGCCCCGTAGAAGTGTGAGGTCAGAGACGAAGACGATGGCCGAAATACTTTATAATTTGTAGAGAGAGAGAGATTGAAAGACTGAGGAAAACCTGAAACAACAACATATGTCAGAAAATATAGTATTTGCCAAGAGTCAGGCATGTCCCATGCTCTGTAGCTTTAAACAACATCATTTCTATAGAATAGAGATATGAAGAATCTATCCACCAATAGGCACAATGTGGAAGTGTCTGTCATAACAGGATCAGGCTGAAAAAGCTGTCTCCATAAACAATATCGCAGCTTGGGGAAGGGAACACAACTTTAATGGTGTAGCCCTTTGCCTCAAGGTCTTGACCGTCGATTCACTTAAACTGCATATTCCTCAACATGTGAATGAAGGAGTTGTCTTCGAACATGTGAGAAATCGTCTGATTACCAGTCAATAATGAAAACTGTTAACAGACGCGAAGGTGGCCACCGATAATGATGATGGTCCCTAAGATGCCCAGTACAATCTAGCGAGTGTGAATAAAAAGAGTTGAAGTCGAACACTCGTAGAATCATTCGACCAAGAGCCAATGATGAAGACCCTTGATCAAACACAAGACTACCTGCCACTGATGTCTGCAAGTCTCTGGGTACTGATGTGTTTCTGGATCAACTTCCTAGATAAGGTGTTGAAGTCGATAGGAAGTGATATGTTGAGAGGTAGGCACTGAGGCGTCCTACATCAGTCAACACGAAACGGAAATCAATTGATTTTGTTTATGATTTGAGATAAGGAAGAGTAAATGGGAACGTCAGACGACAAATAATTTCTGGCATAATGAACGGTTTGGTTGATAACAGGAGCAGTAGATAGCGAGATCTGCTTGAACAATAGAAGGCACTCTAGCAGGGTACTAGGCGGCTGAAGCGTGTTGAACACCAAAGAGTGTGTTAGGACTTTACCGGTGCAGGGACACTGGGAAATGAAGGCTAATACTCATAGATGGTAGGGTTCGGCTAACTGCGAAAGAGTTTTCTGGGAAGTGCCATGTTCAAGAATTTTTCTGCCAAATCGACCTTTTTGAAAATGTAACAGAGGTAATATCCATTTTGTCAAAATTTTTCCCCGTCTGATTAAGTTTAACGAGTCCAGACGAGTAAACTCGGTGAATTTTTCATGTTTAGAGAGTCTGAAAAATGTCAGGAAAGACAACTCTGTGCCCCATCTGATTAGGTTTAACGAGTCCAGATGAGCAAACTCGGTGAATTTTTCATGTTTAGAGAGTCTGGAAAATGTCAGGAAAGACAACTCTGTGCCCCATCTGATTAGGTTTAACGAGTCCAGATGAGCAAACTCGGTGAATTTTTCATGTTTAGAGAGTCTGAAAAATGTCGTAAAAGACAACTCCATGTCCTGTCTGATTAAGTTTAACGAGTCCATACGAGTAAACTCGGTGAATTTTTCATGTTTAGGGAGTCTGAAAAATGTCGTAAAAGACGGCTCCATTGGGGTACCTTTGTCATGTCTTGATAACCGGGCACGTCAAAGGGGTAATAGTAAGCCCGAAACAGTTCATTTTCCGTTTAGCTAGTCCATCAAATCCGGAAAAGTGAGAAATCTATGTTCAATGGACGTCTACCTCATTTTGTTATGAGTACGAGGAGATGAAGTAAACTCAATATTCCTTGTGAAATTTTAATGAGTCCAACAAAGAAAACTCGGTACCTCCGTGAAATTTTAACGAGTCACGCGGAGAAAACTCGATACCCCCGTGAAATTTTAACGAGTCACGCGGAGAAAACTCGATACCTCCGTGAAATTTTAACGAGTCACGCGGAGAAAACTCGATACCTCCGTGAAATTTTAACGAGTCACGCGGAGAAAACTCGATACCTCCGTGAAATTTTAACGATTCACGCGGAGAAAACTCGATACACTTTTTCTGTTTAAAGAGCTTTGAAAAAAGAGGAAAAGAATGGCTCCTTGTTCTTTGTCTCAGTAGTTTAACGAGGCTGACAAAGATGACTCGGGATTTTTTCGGTTTTATGAGCGAGAAAAAGATTCCTAAAAAGAATGCTCAGAGCTTCTTCATGGTTTTGACTAGTCTGAAGAAGAAAACTCTAGTTTTTCGGATTAATGAGCAAGAAAAGACTATAAAAAGAACGCTCGATGCCAACTTCGTGTAAGTTTAACGAGTCCGGAGAAGAGAACTCGAGGTTTTTCAGATTAACAAGCAAGAAAAATACCGGAAAAAGAATGCTCGATAAAACATGAGTGTGTCTGCTCATAAATCTTGATCCCTTATTAGAATCATCAGTACCAAATCTCAAGAGTTGCGACATGTGTACAGCGAGGAATCACGACTTTGCCGACTGACTTAAGAGAGTCATGCCCCAGAATTAGCTATAAGAAGGTCAGAAGACATTCATTTTCACTGTTTCGAGTGCTGTGAAGAAGCTCTGGAGTGAAAAAGGGGTGGAAAATTCAGCTGGTGATTACGGTCGATCCAGGCAACAGTTTTCTATTCTGCGAGATCCAGGTAAGAGCTAGAACCTCCTGTTATCATTTAATTGCCAATTTTTTAGTTTTTACTGGTTCAAAATTAGGAAATTTTGAGGCCCTAGAAAAATATTTGCGCCTAACGCGGGCCAGGAGTATAGCAGGCGCGTTAAGCGCATAACCCATGAGGGAACAGCGCGTTAGAACGCTCTGTTTTGTACTAATGTCCGCGTTAGGCGCAACATGCTTTCTAAGAATTCAATTTTTTCATTCTTGAAGTGGTTCCGGCAAATTTTAATCGGTTGGAAATGTTTCATTTGCAGGTGTTCAGCTGTTAATCATGAGTATCTGGCGAGAAAGAGAGCATGAGCGGGAAGAACGAGAAATGGTGACGGATGCGGCAACTTTAATGGCTCTCCGGAGTGCGGATTGCTTAAGTATGCCGGGTTTGTGTAGCCTGGTGAGGTCGAGGACCTCCTCCTCTGGCTGATTCCAGCGGTGGGATGAGAGACATCCATGTCTTTCGGATTGGTTGTGCGAGCTCGCCATCGAAAAGGATGATGTTTACTTTTTGACCGGCTTGTCATGTCGTGGGGCGAGGCCCAATTTGACAGGGTCCAGAGCTGACCCTCGTTCTACTGCTGATTTGATCCGTGCGCACTGCATACGTGACACCCAGGCCATCGAAAGCCATGAGGGAATTCGATGGTGGGGTTAGAGTAGGAGAACCTAAATTCTGCCAGCAAGGTTGTGACATAACGCAGGTTGAAGCACCTTCGTCTATGACAGTGCGATGGATGGGTCTCCCTTTCGACACAACCTGCACCTGGAATGCGAGTTGATGTGAGAGGCGAGGTTTAGCCTTTTCCATATCAAAGATTGCTAGCGTGGAATCCTGGGGGTCTATTCCGCCAATGGCCGAAAGCAAGGCTTTCCTTTGTGCTGGACAGGTTTGTAATACTTCAAGTGCAGACATGGCTGACGGTGCCTGCACCAAATCTTCTACAATATTGTAGTTTTGGGCTGCACATGCAGAGGTATTATGAGTCGTGCGTCGAAGTGTCCCTTTGGGGGGACGAATTACAGGTTTAGCAGTAGGCCTTTCGATATGCAAATCGTTAGGCGGCGGCGGATTGGAACTAGTTCCAGGTTCTTGAGCATCTATGGTAGGGGCTCCATAAAGCTTGGCGCGAGTTTGAAGGTCAATACTCTCGATGCCATAAATGGTAGATGGTCCTTTGCCGGAAGGATTCGAACCACCATTGCCCCGTTGATGGGGTTGTGGCGGGTTGTCAACCATATGTTGATGTTGCTGATTGGGGAAAGGATTGTGAAGAACGGCAGGTGTTCTCCCAGAATCCTTGTTAGCAATAAAATCAGTGCATTCCTGCAACCGAGGACATTTGTATGTCAAGTGGTCCTCCGCACAGATTTTACAAGGAAATCTCATGGGTTTATCCTTTCCTTTCTCATTAGCAGCATTTTTCTGATTAGATTTATTCTGATTATTCGACTGCTCTTCCGAAGAATATGTTTTCTTCTTATTCTTCCTATTTTTCCCATTGGGTTTTTGTGAGGTTTGCACCGAATTTACCTCAGCGGAAGGGAGAGGAGTCGTTTGATGGGGGGCGGTGGCAGCCGAGGATGGCTGGGAGGTTTGCCCCCGAGACTGATTGGTGGCTACACCAGAGATCGCGCCAACGAGGCCGTCGGCATGAGCTCCAGTTTTCTTAGTAGCCGGAGGGTTCGGGTTACCAGAGGCATGGGGGAGCAGATCGTAAAGCGTGCCGGATTGTGAATAGATCAAATCCAGGTGCTGGGCACGACGAATACATTGATCTTCTGTTACCGCACCAGAAAGGCCAATGTATTTAGAGATATGGGGTAAAAGAGACTTGCAAAACCAATTTGCCAAGAGATGGTCCGGAATTGGCGCTTTGACAAGCCTCCTCCTACGTCTCCATTCATGAATATGGTCGGAGATGTGGGTGGTGGTGTCTTGGCGCAGTGATGTTAACAATTCTGTGCCGGTTTCCACTCTAATTGGTAGTTGAAAGTTCTTTAAGAACTCCGTCGCTAAAGCACCAAACGTATTGATGGTGGCGCGTGGTAATTCAATGTACCACTTGGCGGCATTGCCTGTAAGGGTGCGGGAAAAAAGTCGAAGGCGGACACTATCATCTACCATGGAATTGGATATGGACCACAAATGGAAGGTAGTGATGTGTGCGGCTGGGTCATCTCCATGCTTCCCGTCGAACTTCGGGATATCTGAAGGAATCTTATGCGGTATAGGAGGCCAAAGCGAGTTGTGATTGATGGGGTCGTTTGTCAGCTTATGGATGTCAGGTATGTCCAAAGCTTCCAAGAAAGGCAATTGTGGATTTGTCCCCGAGTCTAACCAAGGCAGTATGGGCTGACTATTTGGACCATAGGGTCCCCCCATCCACGTGTTACCAGAAGGGTAAGTGGGACTTTGATAAAAACCTCCCATAGGTGGAGGAGTAGGAACATACGGTTACTGTCCATAGGGCATCGCGTATTGAGGGGAAAATGGTTGGTTGCCCCCAGCGTAAAAATGCCCTCCCACTCCAGACGGAGGTTGGGGTTGGTTCATCCAAATGGATGCAATAGAGTTTCCCGGAGGCATACTAGTATTTGCATAATTTGGGAACGGTATAGATCCTACGCCTAAGTTTGAACCACTTAAGGGAATAGTATTTACAATGGGTTGTCCCATTTGTCCTAAGGATTGCATAGGAAGAGACATATTCCCTGCTACCTGAGTACTGACAACACTGCCCCCTAGTATAGTGGCCAGGGGGTTTGAACTCAACAGAGGGTTTCAACCAAAAGGGTTGCTAAAGGGCACCGAAGTAGTCGTGCTCGTGGGAGGAGCTACCGTTGTCCCCAACGTGGTCACGATAGGAGTAGATGCCGAAGGGTTCGGTAAACTACTTACAGTTGTGTTGACCATAGGGTTGGGGGTAGGCATATGTTGACTACTGGGGTTACCCAATAATGACATAGAACTGACCACCGGCGGGGAGGATGGTGGCGAACCAGGAATGGTTGCCATTGGTATCGACCCTGTGGATACCGGTGGTGAAATAGATGTTGGTGTTGCCACAGACATATCTTGGCGCGGTGGAATCTGGATTATCACCGGTCCTAACGGATGAGTGAGCGGAGGATTGTAATTAGGTACAACGCCTTCAGTGAAAGGGTCCTCTGGGAGTTCTGGCTGATAAGGGTCTATGTGATAATCCAGATTAGTCAAAGGAGACTGCACTTCCGTAGAAGGCCCGGGTTCACCAAGGTTCAATCTTTCCTCTAAGGTGAGAGGAGGTAGACCTTGCTATCGTCTAGACTGACGGCGTGGGTCAGGGGACGCCAGGGTGACCGGTTTAATTTTAAATTTTTTTATTTTAAAATGTGATATATTATGAAGTCTCAAGTGACAGTAACCACACACTTACTAAAAAGAAAAAGGACTCTCTAAAATCAATCAACAAGCAGCCAGTATAGGGTGCCCTGTCTGAGTACTACCGTTCACTGGTGATGAAATCCAGTCTCACAATAGCATACAGAGAGGGTTGTTCAAAAGTACAGTTACGGTTACTCTAGAGCTTCGCCCGAACCCCAGACGATAGGTGTAAGCACTCTCGTGAAGACGAGTACCCTCCTAAAGACTGAAGACAGAGTAGGTCCGTCTGTTTCAGGTACCAGGACAGCCCGTCCCAGTCACCTTGTGTAAGTCCCTAACAGTATAGCCACTAAGGATACCTCAAATCACAGACACTATCAGGGGGGTCCACGGTCAAGGACAGTGTGCTATATGGGCAGAATACCTAGATCCCCGATCTAGTTTCGACATCCCCGAAGGGAACCCCAATATATAACACACCCACAGGATGCAGTCGAAGGCGGGCTATCTTCTAGTGCACCCAAGTGTTGTCTCGCGCTGACACAATGGCTAGGGCACTGAGCTCCGATAAAGGAACGGTCCCAATAATGTGAGTGCAGCAGGATTTCACTCTTTAATGACTCTAGTTTTCAAGTTTTGAGATCTTGGGTAGTTTTCTCACTGTCATAACCCAAGATCCTAGCCTGAACTATTGTTTGTGTGAGCTCAAAAAGAGTTATTAGATTGATTTTATTATCACTTTGTTTTTAGTGTACTTTGTTATTAGTCTGGCAGAGGGGAAATGGACGTATGAAGTATAGTGAGACGCTGACTCAATAAACCATGCAAAACATGCTCTAGATATTAACTTCAATGAACAATGTTTCTACAAGGAGAGGTTTCTTTATCAATCATCCATGCACCAACACGTAAATAACACAGCTAAACTTTAAAGATTCAGCTTTCTATCTACCTCTTTTAAAAGTCTGTGAATCAAACTTTTCAGAATAAACTCATTTAATGCAGAAAGATAAAAAAAAAAATTCTCTTTTTAAAAAAGTAAATGCTTTGCACACTTAACTAAATAAGAGAAACAAATAATCAACGCCAGTTCAGCAGAAAAGCACAGGGATTCGGTCTGTGAAAGGTACTGGTGGCCAAAAAACTCCACAGCTAAAACACAGTCACGGTAGTGAACAACAGGGTTTTTTGGCTGGGTAACGCTCTGTCTGTGAGCAAATACAGCGTTATAACACACTGTATTTAAGCCTAGACTGCGTTATAATGCACTGGATACACTGCATAGGTCGCGTTAACCAGGGAAAAGCTCTTCAGTTGGCCAGACAGGCACAGGATCGAACTCTGCAAGCGATTGGTATGTCTATAGGGCATCAAAAATGGTCGGAAGGATACAGAACAGAGGAAAGAAGAAATGAGGGGAAAAATAGCCCGGAAACTATGGGGAACAAGCTCCCCAGTGGAGTCGCCAATTCTGCTTTAGGGTAAACTGCTTGGGTGGTTAGTTTTCGTGGATCCCTCTCAGGGCTTTCCGGTGCCCGAGGCAGACAGTCAGATTAGCTATGCTGTTCACAAAGATGGTATGAGCATGTTCATATTAGCTTGAAATAACTTGAAGGAATACAATAGAGAATTACATCTTTGACAACTTTTAGAATCCTTTGGAGAGCGCTACGCAGCAAAGCAAGAGTCCTTCTTCACCGGCTCCAAATCTGAATCCTGCAATCAGTCAAAGCACCCGCGTAATTTCTGATATAACAAGTATTCTATCAATTAAATCAACAATAAACATCTAGATTATACACATCTGAGCCATTCATATCATACTAAACAAATATTGAAATAACAATATAGCATTAAGCATCGAATGGACAAAACGAACATAGTTCTATTGATTTTGAAAGAAGGAGGATTACAACCATCGGTTGTACCAAGCCCTCCTCAGTCTCCCAATCTCTCTTCTCTACCAAGTGAAGAAGTCCAAGCCAACAAGCTCTCTAGGAGCCTCTTTGACTCTTGGCCTTCACAATTTCACACTATTCTCTATTCCACAAGTATGCAAGAAATTTTGAGCAATCCTTCGACCTCCAATTAAGAGCCTTCAGCTCCTTTTTATAGGAGAGGGAGAAAGCCATAGTTTCCCTTCTCTTTCCACTAGTTTGGAATGGAAAATGCTTAGATGTTTCCTTGATCTCCATGCTTTTGCCTCTCTTGGAGTTCAGTCCTCTATGGAAATGCCCAATAATGAACTGGTGCTTCTGCAGTTTCCTCTGTGCACTGACTCCTTCGTGAGGGAAAGTCAGAGATTCAAATCTTTCTCCGCGCTCTTTTCCCAATTCAAACTTAAAACACGGGTAACGCGACCTTTTAGTGTAAACATAGCATTGCCCTAGCCACTAACGCGGCTAATGTATTCCTTGCCTGCGTTATAACGCCCTTGTTCTGTTCTATGTATGCGTTACCCTGGCAGAAATAGGTTTAATTTAGGTCTTTGTACTTCTTCCATATTTTTCTTCCCCTCTGAGCTGATGAGGAGGTATTTTGACCTGAGGAGACGGCTGGTAGGAACGCAGAAGACACATTTCAACGGGTTAATGCAGATATTATACTTGTGACATTGAAGGAAGACGGTGCGCAGATCGTGGAGGTGTTGCGCCCGATGTTTAGAATGTGCAGTGAGGTCGTCTAAATAAGCAAGGATAATATGAGCTAATTCATGGAAACAATAAGACATGGCCCGTTGAAAAGTGGCACCGGCATTTTTAAGGCCGAAAGGCATGACCCGGTAATCAAAAGTTCCCCACAGACTGATGAACGCGGTTTTAAGTTGATCAGCAGGATGGATAACGATTTGGTTGTATCCGGAGAAACCATCCATAAAGGATAGAACCTCATGCCCTGCACATTTGTCAATGATTTGGTCAATGAACAGTGTGGGGAATTTGTCTTTGGGACAAGCTTTGTTCAAGTCGCAAAATTCCATGTAGACACGGATGGTGCCTTGTTTCTTGAGGACGGGAACTGGGTTGGACACCCAAGTGGTGTATTCAATGGGGTAAATGAAACCAGCCTGCTTGAGCTTATCGATTTCGGCTTTGATAGCATCATGTCTGGAAGGATTAATGGGTCTCAACTTTTGACGGACTGGGTTGGCATCAGGCCATGTGTCGATATGATGAACGACGATGGCGGGATCGAGTCCGGGCATTTCGGAGTAGGACCAGGCGAAAACATCACGGAATTCTTTGAAAATCTTAGTGTAAGCTTCAATTTCTTCCGGGGTGCATTGGGCGCCCAAAGTGACATATTCTTCGATTCCCGGTTTGACCGAAATGTCAATTTTAATGGTAGGAGAGATATTGGCCATGTTTCCTTCTTCGAAAGCATCAGGTGTAGGGATGGGATTTTTGAACCAGTCGACTGCATGGGGGATGAAGTCTTTGGTTTCCACAGCATATTGGTCATGGGACTGCTGTGGGAGGAAGTATGCACGATGGTGCATATCATCCCAGGGAAAGTCAGGGTGGGTCATGGCTTCCATAATGTCTTCATCTGACTGGAAGGTGGGAAGACTGGAGGAAGGGGGTTCACCCGATGATGTAGCAATACCTGACTGGTCAGCTTGTGAAAAAGGGCTCATATGGGCAACGTCGGCAGATCCAAGGTCTACCGAGGTGGAGCCGAGAGTGTCCGCAGGTAGGAGGTTAGGCGAATCATCTCTCAAGGATGACGATAGGTAAAATATGGTGGACAAAGGCTCTGTTGTTTCAACAACTGGAGGGGGAATGTGGTTAGGAGTAGGAAGATCCTCTGGGCCCCCCAGGGTAGAACTCGCAAACAAGTGAGAAGGTATCGTGTCATGCGTAGCCTTGAATTGGCGGTACGTGGCTAAGGAGGAACGATACTCGTCAAGGCGGGGACAGAGGTGGGTGTAAGGGCCATGGAAATCGCACAAAGCACAAGGGTGATTTGTGCACAAGGTTTTGAGTTTCAGGATAGAATCAGGGATAGTGACGTAGAATTCAGGGAGATCAAATTCCAGAAACGTCTCGTTGACCAAGGCCTTGAGATGTGGCAATTCAGGACACGTATGGGTGGCGTGACCGAAAATATCACACAAAGCACACTAGATAGCGCGCTTTGGCGGTCGAGGAGGGGTAGGTTTCGTCGGGGCGGTTGGGTCCTTATTGGATTTTTTGTCAGCTTTTCCCCCTTTTCGTGATACTGTCGCAATAGGAGATGGTGCTGGCGGAGGTGTGTGAGGCACCATGGTAGCGGGAGAAGTGAGGGGGACCAGTTGAACTAGGGTCAAAGCAAGGTAGGGTTTGGGGTGACCGGGTGGGGTAGTGGCTGGAGGGTCAAGGTACCAGACAGGTATACCTAGGGTCAGGTTGGGGAGAGAGAGGGTAGCCATAACAGGTACCGAGTACACGCCAGGGGGGGAATGAAGAACGGTATCTGACCGGAGGGGTAATGGCCAGGCGGAACGACAACGAGGTGGTTAAGGCCTGGAGGAACCGATCCAGAAGGATAGAGGGGCTCATGGATACCAGCTGTAGAAGAGGGGCCAGAAGGACGAGGTCCGGATGGCTGAGATGAATGGCTAGGATCAGGTTGCGGTGGGCGAGGTTGAGGTTGAGGTTGCTGACTAGCCGCAGTGGGCTGCATAAGGGCTACCCGAGACGATTGCATCATGCAAACATTCGAAAAGTTGGGATCAGAGATAGGAGGAGGAGGGAGACCAGGAAAAGTTCCAAGCAAAGAGGAGTCTTTATAGATGCCAGGAGAGACACTGGTCAAGGAATCGACAGTTTTCTTATTGGCTACAGAAGAGATGGTTGTTTCAGGGGAGGTCTGAGACTTTGGCTCATGGTAGGTCAACTGGTCGATGGTGACTATCTTTCCATTGTGAGGAAACGACATCTTGTGAAAAACCGCGGATGGGACAGCAGACATGGCATAGGTGTAGCTTCGCCCCAAGAGAATGTTGTAATCTAGAGGGGCGTCGATGAATTCGACGTCAACGCAAACAGTCTTGCCCGCAAGAGTGATAGGACAATTACGGAAGAGGCCAATGGGCTGGGAGACGTGGCCATCCCACGCTCGAAGGGTGATCGTGGAAGGGGCCAACTCAGGAGATCCGAGTTGCTTCCAAACTGAAGTGGACATCACACAGGTGGATGTCCCCTCATCAATTATACACCAAGAAACGTTAGCGTTCCAGATTTTGACTGGGATTTGGAAGGCGACAGCAGCGGGAAGAGGAGGATGTTCTGATTGATGGGCGTCGAAAACAATCATTTTTTCATCAGCAGGATCTACCGCGCCCATGGCAGATAGCAGAGCCTTCTTTTGGGAAGGGCACGACTGGAGGAGTTCCAATGTGGAAATGGCAGCAGGAGACTGTGCCAAATCATCTACTATGCTATACGAATGAGAAGCTCGACCAGAAGCAGCATTTCGGCGTAATGGTCCCTTAGGAATCTTGGTATGAACCTCAACTTTGGGTTGAGGGATATGTAAGGGACCATTGGATGTCGAAAGAGGCTCTGTAGAACCTGAAGAAGGGGACTCAGGGGAAGACTGAGCGAAAGGCTTGGGGTACTGGCGAGACCGAGTTTGAAGGTGAAGGTCGACGGTTGGGGATGGATCAGAGTTCATCATGAGGATCTGGTAATCGGAGGAACCAAAAGGGGAAGGTTGAGTGGCGACCTGTCCGTCAGGTGGTTGGGCAGCCACGAATTCTTGCTGGGGGAAAGGATCAGTAAACACAGCTGGTTGAGTAGTGGCCACATTAGGGGGAGCATGAGGGGAGGCATGTTGTCCTTGCAATGTGGCTTGAGACTCCCACATCTGCCACATCTATGGTAAGAGGGGACAATCGTGGGTGTAATGACCGTAAACACCGCAACACAAACAAGGCTTATTTGTGCGAATAGGCCTGTCCGTCTTGGGCTGAGTGCCCTGTTGCTGGTTAGCAGTGTTAGGGTCAGTACCTTGAGGATTGGGTCCACGAGTACCAGGGGCAGATTGATTTGGATTGCCTCTCAGCCTTCTTTGAGAAGAAGGGGGATTAGTCGCGCCCTGCTGTGCAAATACTTGCCCTGGAGGGGGATATAGGTGTTGTTGCGGGGATGGAGAAGGCAAGGGAGGTGGAAGCGCATATGCTGGAGGAGCTGGCGCACCAGGCTACAGATAAGGATAATGGTTAGGTTGGGAAACATTGAGGTAAGTAGGAGGTTGGGCAAAAGGATGAGGCATGCCGTATCCTGGATACATGCTACCTGGAGGGGGAAAAGTGCTGGAGGTGCTGGCCCCTCCCGAAGGGAGACCATAGCCCATAGGAGGTTGAGCATACAGATGAGAAAGGGCTCAAACGATACCGTCGGTGGAATGAGATGCCCCCGGGGCGTTAGCGCCACCGGGCCTGGGGAGGTCAGGAAGGACGGTATAAACATAACCAGACTGAGCGTAGATCAGGTCATATTTCAAGGCAATTTGGAGGGCGGCTTCTTCGGTTTGAGGAAATTGGGAGGTGACCTCTTTGCCAATGGGAGGTAAGAGAGTGTGAAGGAACCAGTCCATATAAACCCAATCCTCGAAGGTGGGAGCTCGACATAAGCTCCTTCTTCTCCGCCATTCCTGGACATGAGTGGAAAGGCGGGTTGAAGAGGTTTGACGAAAGGAGGTCAAAAGCTCTGTACCAGTGTCATATCAGAGAGGGAGCTGGAAATAAGATAAAAAGGCTTGGGCAATGGTCGCAAAGGTGGTATGGGAAGAGGTGGCCTGGTCAACATACCATTTAGAAGCTTCGCCCGTAAGCGTGCATTGGAACAACCGAAGATGGATGGAATAATCGGTAATGGAATTGGAGGAACACCACATGTGGAAGGATCGGACATGGTTGGTTGGATCTTCTCCAGCGAGGCCTTCAAACTTAGGGATGTCGAAGGGGAGCTTGGTTGGCATAGCAGGCCAACCAACATCGTGGCGGATAGGTTCATTGGTCAACTGATTGATATCGGGGAGGCTGAGGCCTGCCATGTAAGGGAGAAAGGGTGCAGCCGAGGTAGTTCCTGTGGTGGTTCCGCTAGTAGTAGTCCCGACATTAGGGCTAGGATTACCACTAGCATTAGGCCCTGGACCAGACATAGTGAAGGTGACAGGGGGAGAACCAAAAGTAAAAGGATAACCCAATGAATCAGAAGAGGAGTCGGAGTGTGGACTCGGAGGAGGACTAACTCGACGACGGCGGGAAGGAGTAGGCCGACCGACCGGAAACTGAGGGTGAAGGCCAAGAACTCTCCGGGATGTGTTCCTTGGGAGTGCAATGGTGACAACACAAACATGGCACGAGGGGAATAAGAACGACCAAAAAAGGCAGGGAGGTGCAGAATCAAGTGATTACAATGTCGAAACAAGGGCAGAAAGGTGCAGTGTCAATTGATTTTACAATGTTTTAAAGTCTTTGCCTGGCAGTGTTAACTAGGCTCTTCTTCGCTTAGGGTGAGTGTGTGGCGTGCGTTAATTTTAATTTTTAAACCCTGACGTTTTGAGAGAAAAAGAAAAAGTGTGCCATGTAACTGAAAATAAACCTGCAGAGAATAGTATATAATGCTGAAATAACAGAAAATTAACAGCTATTCAATGCATCGATCTAACCCAAAAAGGTGGGTCTCTCAAAACTAGTCTAACAGAGGGAAAAAATCTAGTCAAAACACGCTAAAAAGAGGCCAATAGATCTAGGGTCGAAAGGGACAGGGATCTAAAGGAGAAATCTGCTGAAAAGAGGGGTAGAACACAACCAAGAGGCAGAGGCAAGGTTGCTGGAAAAAAGGAGGAAATCAGCAAAAAGCAGAAGGGGCAAGGAGGAGGCCCTAAAGGTAGATCCAAAAAAATATTTAGGAGGTGATTTGAAAGGGAGAAGAGCTGATTAAAAGGGGATCTGAAAAGGAGGTATCAGATCTGAAAAAGGGGTGGCTGAAACTCTGAAAAAACAGACACCTGAAATAGGTAAAACTCTTCCACCAAAAGTGGAGGGTACTGAAGCCCTAGGGGGCTATGTTCCCACTTAGATGAGAAAAACAGATCAGAAACAGGTATAAATGGGCTGAGACAGAGGTTGGAAAACCCTGACAGAAGCTTCAGACAAACCCAGAAAAATTGCAGAAAAAGAGCAGAAAAACTGGCAGGTCGCAGGTTCTGACCTGTTTTCTGTGCAGGTCGCAGATAATGGGCTGAAAAGTACGACCTGGGGTCCAGGTCGCAGGTTCTGGGCTGAAAAGTGCGACTGAAGTTCCGGGTGTCCTGGCGGCAGATTTCCAAAAAATTTGACGTCTCAGTTGCGGCTGATGTCTGTCACCTGCGCAATAGGGCCAGAAACATGCGGAAGTTAGAAATTTTAATGTTTTAGGGTTTTAGAGGTGAAAAACAACATAAAAATAGGAAAAAAAAAAGCTGAAAAGAAACCCTAGGGTCTGAAGTAGCTGGATATGCAGGAATATGAAAAACGACAGCGGTCGTAATTGAAAACCCGTGTGGAGTCGCCAGTTGGTAGTATGAATCTTTTGTCAAAGTGTACGAAAAAAGACCACTTTAGCTACGCATAACTTATGGCCCTAACATCGAATATGGCTGCCAATATCTTCAGATCTGCAGTTAGTTGATCAAGACAAGTGCTGCAAAAAACCAGATCTATGCATATAAAGACATTAAGCAGTAAAAATAAGGTTTTGCTCCATACATCCAATAGACAAGACGAGAACAATTTTTGAAAGAATTTTTTGTATTAAGGGCACCTGGGAGGAAAACAAGAAGGTGTTTCAAATTCTCCTCAATGGGATGGGTTCTTGGAAGTCCTCAGCACTTCAGATCTAGCATTTCTCTCTCCTGTTGGTGTAGAAAACCCAAACAAAGATAGAACTCAAAGGGAGCTCACACAGCAAATAATGGAAAATATGACAATGATAATGGTTCAAAGTCAGACCAAGAGTTTAGATCCAGAGTGATCTAATAGGCAACAAAAGGTGAAGAATGGTAGGAAAACCCCTCCTATTTATAACAAAATATTGGGTCATTCTAGATCTTGGTGCATGATTAAAATAATGTTAAGCAAATCTAGATCCACCTTTTATGGAATATTTTATTATATTTGTTGGAGGGAAAAAGTATTTGACTTGGGTCAAATCCCTTTATTTGTGAATAATAAATAAATAAATGATTTATTTATCATTTTAAGGAAGTGGTTGAAGGATAATAAAATAAATAATGATTTATTTAATTATTTATGGGTGATTTAGTCATATTTAACAAGGAATATTATTTAAATAAGATTTAAACAATTATTCCTAGAAAATAATAAGATAAATAAGGATTTATCTAATTAATTTCTTTGTTTTGGGTTAAACATGACCAGGAATAATAATTAAATTATTTTTTAATTAATTATTCCTTGAGGAAAATCAAACAAATATAGGTTTGTTTAATGTTTCCTTTTGGGGTTTCTTGTCTAGACCATAAACAACCTAATAAACATGTTTTATTAAGTTATTTTACATAGTGAAAGCAATTTTACTTAGGGTAAAATTGGTCTTACATGGTGTACTTGGGTCCATCTAATGATAATAGGTTAGATGACCAAAAAATTGTGTAACACTTCAGCTCATACATAGCTTGAGAAAGAGTGTTAGAAAACTCTCCCCTTTTAATCCTTCCAGATAAAGGTGTTTCACCCTTCTTCTCTTTGTCCTCTATGTAATATTTCTTTTGTCTTCTTATTTGGTACCTCTCCTCCCTGATAGTGAGAGGTTCTTCTTCCTCTGGAGGCATATTGGATCTGCAAGAAAAGCACATGCTGTGCAAAGAAAGATGCTTTGATACCATTGTAATATCCCAAAATGGGAATGCACAACAAACCCTGCTAGAATAACGCTCTCTTCCCTGATTGGTGTAATAAAATGAGTTTGTAGCTCCTGGATCCCTTAGATCAGTGGATATAATTTCTAAATCCAAAAGGAGAGAAAAAAACAATCAAACTAGGTGAGGTAAACAGACCTCCCACCACCTAGTATGGCTAAAAAACATCCAAAGAATGGGGCTGCAGTCATGCACATCAACTCTGCTTCAGAAATAATGCAGTCTTAGTGAGTTAAAGAAAAATGAAAATATGGAGGCTGAATAATTACATGTACATCATCAAAACAGATCTTTAATGTGGCCCATACAGTGTACAAGAGAAAAATATAAGATTTACAAGAAGAAACCCTCAAGAATGAGGTGCTGCAACAACAAATTGAGACTGCAAAGCTTGACAGCATTATTTTATGGGCTGAAGCAGTTGTATATTACATTTCATATCTAGAACAGATATGTGTAGAAAAATATAGATCTATATCAGATCTGTACACTAGATGAGTTTCTCTACAGATTACCCTTGGGGTTTTGATCAAAACATGAATGTACAGGAGTAGATCTGAGATCTAGAATTACAGATCTGCAACAATATTCAGGAATTCTGCAGAAAATAGAAACATAAGTAAATCATATCTGAAACAAACATGGATTGGATGTCCAATTCATGGATCACCACAGTGAAAGGGAGAATCCTATCACCGGAGATCTCTCCTCCAAAAAGCAGTCAAAACACCCTGCAACTGAATAATTGCAAAATAATACAGTTATGGAAGTAAAACTATGCTGTAGGCTCTAGCACTGGTTTGGGCTGATGCCAAGATCTGAAATGGTAGCTCAAAGGATGCATAATCCTCTTGCCAATGGGATAGACAACTTCCCCACTGAAAAGAACCTCTAGATTTGCCTAGATCTAAGTAGATCTAGCCTCCACTTGCTGCAGCTTACAAAAAAAATCAAACCCTCAACAGGATCTGAATTGTGGTTGGAAGATGAAGCTTGTCCAACTACTGGATAGTGGACAATATGCAACAAGACTCCTCCAAGAGTTTCTCTAGGAAGGAGGTGGGATTCCCGACCGGGAACACCCTAGTGCTAAACAACACTATTCTCAGCTAAACAGCTAGAGAATGAGGGATATCTAAACAGAAAATACCTTCAGAAATATCAAATCATCAATCCCCTCCTTGGTGTCCTCCTCTTTCTTTTATAATGTGGAAATCTTGTCAAACCCTAAACCATCTTGATGAATTAGCTTCATTCACATGAGTGGCCTCCAACATGAACTGTGTTGTGCCTTTAGGAGATACATTGCATCTAAACAGCGCTGTTGATTTGGTCCTGTTGACCCAGTCAAATGATCCAGGCTCTTTCCCCCTTGAGTGTGTTTATGAAAATGGCTTAGATTTAGCTTTGTTCATATTGAGCATTGATTTATTTTGTTGTTTAGGAGTTTTATTGATCCTCCTTCACAATTTTATTCATGAGACAGAAAAGTTAAAGCAAAATTGTATATTCCCATTAGCTTGGTTAATTGGGAATATTACATGTTGTTACATATATATTTTTCCTAATCACGTGCTTCCTTTCCTAATCAATTATGAAGACTAGATCTAGGAGCACGTCAAAGTCAAAAGAAACAACTCATCACTTGGAGATATTTGTGGCACATCCAAATCATTTGGTTGAGATATTTTGTAAATTTATTTGTAATTAAAGGGAAATGTTATAGTTTCACACCTTCCATGGAAATGTTGTGTAACTGTTAAGATATATTTTTATAAGATCACATGAGAATCAAAATATCCTCATAATGATCTTCTCATTTTAATTAAGATATATAAAAGAGAATATTATTTACCTATGAGGGCTAGAGCGATGAATAAGAAAATAGGATTAGAAGGAGGAAAACACCAAAGATTTGTAATCCTGATACTTTTATTAATGCAAAATCTCAACTTTGTGGTTCAATAATTTCCTCTGAGTAGTCCATATGATTTTAGTGCACCATCCCCTGCTGAGGAGGAGGGGATCTCCTTCTTAGTAGGGATCACTCGTTATTTACAATAGAATACTTAATTGCATAAATTATTCTCAATTATGTGATTGTTGTTACTGTTGTCATTACAGTTAATTTCGTGAATAATTTAATTGATTGCAGTAAGCTTCGGATGGTGTGAAAACTTAAGTCCTGGAAAGGTCCCTCATCTTAGTGTGGTAGTTAATTATTTACTTAGTTGTTACAATTTGGATTGCACTTTATTTTATGTGTGTGGATTGATTGAGTGATGGTTTTCAGGATTTCTGTGAGAGTGGTTGAGTGAAAAAGTAACTTATTCTAAAATATTTCCTTGCATTGAATTTGTGTGGAGTGTGCAAAAACTTTGATGATTGCTAAGAGTAAGTGTTCAACAACTTTTGGTTGAGATTATTTTATACTAGTCATCATTTGACTTAGCATAGAATTTGTGCGATAATACTGTAATATTTGATCCAGATTTATGTAGGAACACAATGAAATACATAAATACACATAAATGCAAAGATGCATAAAAAATAAAACTTCATTTCATTAATAAAAAATAACTGAAATATGCTTATAGGCAAAATGGAAATAAACTATTTAGGGCACTGGTAGCTTATCTCTGAGAAGAGATGTGGAGGCTACAGGCCTATGAACTGTGTTATAATGAGGCGCGAAGGCCTATTTATTATTTAGTAACAATGGAAAACCATAAACATCCAAATACCTAACCCTAGGATATGAAATGCCAAAACTATGGGCCCCGTTTGGGTAAATTGGTACATCAACTTCCCGAGGATGTAACTTTGGCATATGATCTATGTTTGACGCGCTCAATACCTCGTTAGAAATATCTATCTTATTACTACAACTTTAAAGTGAGAAAAATCAAAGGTATTTCTATTTTTCTCCTAGTTTTCCCAAAAAACGTCGTTTAGGGCCTCAAAACGGCTCCAGAAGTTCAGGACCCGAAAAACTGCTAAAAATAGTAAACTATGTTATAATTAAGGAAACTGAAAAAATGAAAGAAACAATGGTGGGGGTCCAAGTGGAATAGGCGGTTGGCCACCAATATCCACCTGGATCATTTCTCCCCCCTTAGGAAGCAATGGTCCCCATTGCATTGAGTTCCTCCCTGAGATGAGGAAACTTTTGCTGAACTTGGTCCCTGGTGAGCCACTTGCCTTAGTGAAGGAGTTGGCCTACTTTGACAAATTGATATAGTGTGGTCCTTTTTTTTTGGGTGTGCTTAATCTGTGTATCCATGATCTGATCATTTGTGACTTGTTCCATGTAGTCTGGGTTTAACTCTGTTGGTGTGAGTTTTTCTTCCATGTCAGATGTGTTTAGTAGAAGAGGAAAGTAGGGCCGAAGGCGATCCACATTGAACACTAGGTGCAGACCAAGGAATGGTAGAATAATGAGCTCAAAGGCATTGTCCCCTACAACCTTGCTGATGGTGTATGTCCCATATCAGAGTGGGCGAATCTTGTAGTGGAGTCCAACGAGGCACTCCTTCTACAAATGTAGCCGCACTTTGTCACCCACCTAGAAGTTGTGTGGCACCCAATGTTTATTATGTCGTTGCTTGTACTTAGCTTTGGCTCTGTCCAATATCTCATGAAGTTTTTAGAAAATATGCTGAATGCACTAAATGAAGCTATTCACCCTGTCAGCCTCAGACTGGACATGAGTTTAATCTGCCTGAGTAGCCGCAAATGGCATAGCTACGTCAATGGGACATAGTGGCTAGAATCCCAAGCCCAGCTGAAAGGGGTTGTGGCTGGTTGAGCTATGGAGAGCCTGGTTGTTGTACATAGGGGATGCTCTCATCCTATGTGTGTGGATTGTTTGAGTTGTACATGCACATAATGTGTATGATCATCTAGTTGATGACCTCTTTTTTGCCACAGTTTATGGATGGAAAGTTGTTGAATTGGTGAGCTTGGTGTCCAACATCGACTGTTGGAAATATTGTCATTGATGGCAAAGGAGGCAGCACTCAGGCAAAAGAGGTAGCGCTGTAGCAAAGGAAGGCAAAAGAGGCACAGCGAAAGCAATAGAGGCAGCAAGAAGAAAGTCAAAATGTAACAGTCATAGAAGCACAGTGAAGAACCGTTATCGGAAGATAGAGACAGAGGCAGAGTGACAGAAGCAGAGACAGAGGCAGAGAGCAGTTACAAAATTCCGGGAATTGCACTCTCCAACCGGCGGAGCAGAGGCAGAGACAGAGGCAGAGAGCTGTTATAATTCCAAGAATCGCCCAACCTGGAGGACAGATATAAAATTCCGAGAATCGCCCAAGCCGGCAGATACAGTCGTATGTATAATTCCGAGAATCATTACCCGATGGGCGTTACATATAACATATAAACCATATTCCGGGAATCGCTTAACCCTTTGGCAAAATATACATATATGTCTGTTATATTATGGAGAGCACAAAACGAAGTTTTAGATGGTGGGACCTCTCCCCAATCGCAATCGGAGATCGCAAGGGCAGCGGAACATCACAACAGAAAGTTGCGATTGCGATTGAAATGCCGGACCCGATCGAGTTATATACCACAGTTAATTGCTAATCGCATTCGAGTTCCCAATCGCATGTCTTTTGTAAAACGCTGCGATTGAAATGGTGGACCCGATCCTGTTATAAGCAGGAGTTAATAGATGCAAATCGCATCCGTGTCCTGATCGCAATCGGAACTTTTCTATTATGCGCCCCGATTGCATTTGTTTGAAGTTCCGGACCCGATGGGCTTATAAATTATGACTAACAAATGTTTCAGTTCCATGGTCAATCGCATCGGAGGTAAAGTGGAGGGCGATTATTTATATAAAATAATTGCTGTTAGATATATAAAACATGGTTGCGGTTGTATTAAAACATGCCGCGTGGTCTGTAGACCCACGGGCGTCAGCTTAACGGGAGGGCGATTATTAATGTAATACAATTGTAATATATGTATGTTCCGGCCTGCGGAACTCGCCACATCAACAAGGCACTTACTGCGTGTAAAGGATTGAATTACAGTCAGCAGATTCATTTATATATAAAGCGCTGGTATAAAAATAAAATAAAAATGCAGTTCATAAATTCAGGAGTTACGCAGCATCCATAAACAGAAAGGCATACAGAGAAGAGAAAGGGACAAAGATACAGTTAGAGAAAAGACAAATGCGTAGCAAGCCAAGAGACAAAATGAGTGAGCTGGAGTTCACATTGTAGTTCGAATGTAAATGTTTTAATTGTTTTTATTGTTTGTGATGCATTGGCAAGTCTCCGAGAGAAAAAAAACTCCCACTGTAATGTTAAATTGACGCCTACAGTTATAATATCTGAGTAAGCTGATAAAAGGAGTAAGAAGGCAGAAGGCAAAGAGACATGACTTTCCATTTCGAATTCCAAGCAGAATACAAACAGTCATGTGAGGAAATCTATAAATAATATCATCTTGATATGCAGATAGAGTTTTTTTGAGAGCAAGGGAGAGAGCATATATAGAGAGAATGCAGAATATAGAAGGCAGAGAAGATTAAGAGAAGCTACAGAACAGAGCTGATATCTGAGGTAAATCAGCAAACATTCAGTTTTAGAAAATGAGGAAGTTGGAGCTTCCCTATCAAGTTGCAGCCTGATAGCTGTCAGTTGTAGCTGACCGAGGTTGGAGCCTCCTGTAGGTTGGTGCCTGCAGAAAACTGAAGGGAGTTGGTGCTTCCTTGCAAGTTGTAGCTTGCAGAATTGAGGTAGGAGCCTCCTGTAGGTTGGTGCCTGCAGAAAAACAGTGGTGAGAGGGAGTTGGAGCTTGCTTTTGCATCACAACAATAATAAGATGTGGTTTTCTCCCTTTATGGGTTTCCACTTATATCTGGTGTCTCTGTGCATGATATTTATGTATTGATCTTATATGTATTATTTGCTTAATACCTGCTGCTCTCATATTAAGTCTACTGCTCTATTAAACTAATACTTTCTTATTACATTCTAAAATTAGTCTCACATCAAATAGAGTTTGAAATTAAGCTGTAAATAAGTTTAGTGAAAAGTTTAAAAGATCAGGAATGTATTAAACTGATTCACCCCCCCCCCCCCTCTCAGTTTAATTAGAGATTCAACATCGACCAGAGCCTGGACCAAAATGGACTGAGGAACCTGTTGTCCTGATCTAAGATGATAGACTTTGGGATCCCAAAGTGTACTGAAACTCGTTCAAAGAAGAGTTTAGCAGTGGCTTATGTTGTGATATTCTTCTTGCAGGTCGTGATAATGACCATCTTCGATAATCGGTCAACGACCACAAAAACATAGTCATTGCCATTTTTAGGATGTAAAATCTTCACTCTCTTTCATACTTCATTCTTATGAAAAATCATCAGTTTGCCCTTATTATTTCACATCATACTGAAGTCTTTAGTCAAAATGCAATTCAGGTTTTCCAAGATTTATTTTAAGGTGAAAATAAATAAACCATTCAATCTTCAATGTTCAAAAATACCTTCCTGAATTATCATACCTCATGCTCCTGTTAAGGTTATTAATAAACCTTTTTCTCTGCAATCTCAATTCTCTGGTTTCCACTCTTCTGTGCCATCTTTGTCACTATAAATACTCGAATGCCCATAAGCTCGTCATTTTAATGCAAACATTTCCCTGCACCATATAACATCAATTCACATATCTTCACCTGTGTACAGAGAACATGTTTTTAACATCTTCGATGAATAATGTACAACTCGTACATCACCTTCATTCTGAATAACACCTCTTAGATGCTGCCACATGATGGTAAAACAAAGATTCTTCAACATCGAGTAATTGTGTTTTCAACCTTAACACAAATCAAAATAATTCTCCCATTCCAACTACAAGATTTGGTCCAAAATGACTTAACCAAAACTGTGAAGAATTCACATTATGCATAATAAACCCTCTCACATAAAAATGCATGTTTCTCTTTATATCACCCAGGATTAGCACATTTTCCATTCATTTTTCATTCATTTATACCTCCGCATTTGCAACATTTCCACTCTTTCATAACATTTATAAAAGATCATCTTCTCGAGTATGGCAAGGAAATTTAATCATCCAGATTTTTAAAATACCTCTACTCAATTAATATTGATTCATTCAATGAGCACTTACCTTGAATATTCTCGTGCTTGAAATGATCCAACCCTTCTCTCGCGTGTTCTTTTAGGAATACATTCAAGCCTCTATAGACTTACTTTGAATGCACAAGATCCATTTTCTCCCAAGCAAATAAAATTCTTCTCAGCAACTTTCTAACATAAATATTTTCCCAGAAAATAATGTTAGAAACCTTCAAAGTATGCACAATCTCCCCTCTTAACTTAAGCTAAGTTCCCTCATCTCAATCTCTCGAGTTTTTCTTCACTTTTGAAAAAAAAATCTTCTCAAAAAAGCAATTGAAGTTGACCTTAACATAATGTACTAGACTCCTTTTACTTCATGATATACAGACCTTGACTTCAAATTTGACACTAGTAGATTAATTATCCCACTTCTTATACCATACAATCCACTTCTTACAAAAAAAGTCCTTTTTTTTTTTTAATCCACGTGAACCTTATTTAAAAGTTATAAGTGGAGAAAACATGTGATAAATGAAATATAGTGAATGATCTACAATTTTGGCTTACACATACGTCCAAGGCTTGTAGCATCCATGCATATGCAGGTGCCCCACGCCAAATATATTTTGTCTCCACATTGTCCTGTTGTCTGCTTCACATCATCCATAATTGAAAATTCTCCCCTCTGGATGAATTTGTAAACAAGGTGCTCGAAGAGCAGTGATATGAAGCTTTGGACTTCGTTTTTAGGTCCACCCTAGCCAAATGGTGGGGCACGCACAAAGAAAGCTTAGGAGGATGGAAGGAATATTGTAGATTGATGAGGCTCTGGTTTGGGCATGTAAACACTAGGATCACAAAGAAGTACAATGCTAGGTGTTAATGTCAGTATTTTCATCCTGCCACCAGTAATCAAAAAATCTCTTTGCATATCATATTAGGGTTCCATTCTAAATTTTTTGTCATTCCATTAGGTAATCATGCAAAAATTTGGTCACTGATAAGGGTATTTATATCATTACTAATCCTTTCACCTCCATGGTCAATGGACATCATCATGGTCAGGTTATTCATTGTTGAAAGATTCCCATAGTCATCATGGTCATGATTCAAATCATTCTTCCATGTTGTGTCATCATTGCATAAATTTTCCACTAAACGGTGCAATAGAGTTACCAAATTTCTTCACTGCGTCAGATCAGAGGTACATGACTTTCCCTTCTATGATGGAACTGGATATGTTGATTTGTTTCTGGATGAATTTGAAAAAAAGGTGCCTGAAGAGCAGCGATATGAAGCTTTGGACTTTGATTTGATGTCCACCCCGGCCAGATGGTGGGGTGCGCATAGAGAATGCTTAGGAGGATGGAAGGAATATTGCAGATTGATGAGGCTCTGGTTTGGTCATGTAAACACTAGGATAACAAAGAAGTACAATGGTAGGTGTAAATGTTAGTATTTTCATCCTGCCACTAGTGATAAAAAAATCTCTTTTCATATCATATTAGAGTTCCATTATGAAATTTGTGTCATTTCATTAGGTCATCATGAAAAAATATGGTCACTAATTAGGGTATTTATATCATTACTACTCCTTTCACCTCCATGGTCAATCGACATCATCATGGTTAGGTCCTTCATTGTTGAAAGATTCCCATAGTCATCATTCAGCTCATTCTTCCATGTTGTGTCATCATTAGGTCATACGGTAAAAATAATGTAAATTGGTCATTTCGCCATCAAATTAATATTTTAAAGGAGTAGTATTACTCAAAGTTTTTTAAATCATTTTTTTATCTTAATTATGATGGATTATATGCCACTAAGTTCTAAGGCTCGAGTTCAAATCAGAATCTGAAAGTACATGGTGGGTCCACTACACCACCAAAGGAGAAAATTGATTTTCAAAGCTACAAAGAAACTAAAACTCAAGTTCATTTGCTCATTCCACATTCAAGAGACATTTCTCGACCAAGAAAACTCACTCCCACTCTCACAAAGGCCATTTCATGCCATCAAAAGACAAGTTTTCCTCTTGTGTTGTGCTTTTTCGAAAGGGAGTTGTGTTTTCCCAAGGGTACCAAAATCATCATTGCAGAAGGTTGCTTCAAAAATTTCAGGTTCAAAAATATCCTTTCCAAGTAAGTGGCTTTGTGTTTACCATATTTGTCTCTCAATTGTTTTTAGAAATCTCATTTCCTTCTCCTAAGGTTTTGAGGGAATTTTTCTTGGTTTCATTACTTCCATGGTTAAATCATCAACAAAATTTGTATCCTAATGCTCTTACACCTTCCCATATCCTTAATATACCTTCCTAAACACTTCCCATCACTCTTATCCCTCAACATCATCATTTCTCCACAAACCCTAGCCTATCACTACAATTTGACCTTTTCTAGGCTAGGCTTGTGTTTTTCCCTTTTAGACCCTTTCCCCTCACTAAATCCTTGAAATTACACTTTCCCCTACTTCCTAACATCCCTCCCTACCTGCAAAATTTTTCCTAAGAATTTAGAAGCCCCCTATCCATCTAAAGGCACACGATATTCAGAACATGTCCAGAATGAATATGGTGATATCGACAATATCTATAAGATCACTGCGTAGGATGAAGAATGAATCAGTACTACCACTGATGGAAGGATAAGTTGGGAGTGTTGTATCTCAAGAAACAATCCCTTGGATTTGGTAAGGAATCAATGCTTAATATATTTTATAAATGTATGTCAAAATTACAATATCAAATGGCCTTTGTTTAACACCTTTGGAATTTAATTACTTAATACCCTCACTAATCTCATATAATGAAAGCCTTCACAATGCCATAGACTGCTGATATTTGAATAAAATTAAAATAAGAATTTTAAGGGAAACTCAAAATGATATGCTAAAAACACAAAATCTACCACTTTTAAGTTTTAGAGGAAATTCATGGAGAGAGAGGAAACTCAAAATAATATGTTGTAAACACAGAATCTATTACTTTAAATTTTCATGAGGAGTTTGTGAAGAGAGGGGAAACTCAAAATAATATGTTGTAAACACATAATCTATTACTTTTAAGTTTAAGAGTGAATTTGAGAAGGGAGAAAAGATGGAGTGAAGGAGCGCACATTAAATATTGTTTAAATCTTAGTTACAGATGTAAAAAGAGACCCACAACTACATTGCTTCACTACATTCAAAGAGGAATAAACACAGAGCGAAACTAGAAAGACATATCAACATCAACAGGTGTAGGAAACTTGATCTTCTTTCATTAATTTCTCAGAAAAATCAGTACCAAACTAACAGTCATCCAGAGGTCCAAAACTCGGAACCCCTTTTTTTTATTTCTATCTAATTAAATACATCCAAATAGTTCGTAATTTCTGAACTTATTGAAACTACTTCGACTGCCTAAATTGTTAAAATATCTTATGCAATCATAGCAAGAAAACAAATTGAAACTGGGAATATCATTCGTTTTGTGTTGAATCTGATTGTTGCTGATGCGTCCCGCCGAAGTGCTGAGGTGTCCTTTCTGGTTATGATGCGATAGATGCACAGTTCTATAACAACGCCTCAGTGACCGACTTGACCCAGTTGTCATGTTTACAATAAGTGCTTTTATATGTTCTTCTGCTTGACTCTTCTTATGCATTTATGTGTGCCAGCAGTGTTCAGTCTTCTCTTCATCAACTGCCGCAAGGCTTGGACTTAAACTATATTCTGCTCACCCTTGGAGAACAGATCGCGTCCCCTTTCTATTGCATTTCAGCATTTGACTGGTTTTACGTTATAATCCTTCTTTCCTTCTCTGATGCGATTTAACACTAGAAATGCCTTACTTCCGGATTTGAAAACCTTTGGAGTTTACTTTCGAAACCACATCGTATCCGCCCGCAAATCGCAAATCATGGATTTTATTATGAAAGATGGGAGGTAAGTGTTAAACGATGTGAAGTGCGAAGTGTGACGGGTGGACGGTGACGTGCCAAGCAGAGGTGGGGCTAATCGCAAAATAGAAAATCAGTGGATTTGTTATGAGAAATGGAAGGAAATCTCTAAAACTTGCGAAGTGCGAAGTGCGGGGAGAGGGAGGTGACGTGGCACAGATGGGTCCCATGGGTATCGCAAATCACAAATCGACAGATATAGTTTATGAGCAGTGGAGGTAAATATTTAAACTTGCGGAGTGTGCAATGCAGGGAGAGGGAGGTGATGTGGAAAAGAGAGGTGGGGCCGCCTGCAGCCCGCATATCGGAACCTTTAACAACTTCCTTAGTGCTAACCTTTTAAACTTGCGAAGTGCGATATGCGGTCGCATCACATCGCAATATCGCAAGTTTAACCATATTCAAACTTTTAACCTTTATCGAATGTGATATGCGATACGATCTCCACCGTCCATCTCTCCGTTTAAATTCTGCGCTTTGATCCAAACCGTCTGTTTTTCCCTTTGCGCCTCCTCCAAAACTCTTAAGTTTCTAAGGGAAATACACCATTTCTCTGCGTGTGGGAAATTAGTCTGTTCTTCTCCACGGTGTAACCCTCCTGAGCTTATCCGGTGTTTTGCCGCACTAATCTCTCCTGAGCTTGCGAATGAGGCCGACCCGACCCTGACTGGTGTGCAATATTCTGAACGTGCCCCTCGCTCCGACCTTTGAACTATTCTACATGTAAATGAGCCCAACTCGACCCACCTTCACATCTCATCACGTAATGTTAATGTACCAACATATAAATTAAAATTCTTCTTCGCCATGCAAAATTTTACATTTTCTAACATATATGATTTTTTGGTGTTTTGAAAAATATTTCAAAGGTAAATGCAAATGAGCCACAACATTTGGCTCCACCTAGGGATAGTGATTTTTTCCACGGAAGTGCTAAGAACCACAGATTAGTGTCTTAATCATTGTGCATGGAGTCACATATTTCTTGGTGACATATGAACAATGAGCAATCTGGTATTTACAATGGTGGAATGATGACTTTTAATACTAGAAATAATGCTTCAGGTATTGCCCATTCACAGGTAGCTATACTGACTCTCCATCTAGATCTTCCAAAATGAATGTGCTATTTGACCTTACCTCAGAGATTCTGTATGGACCATACCAGAGAGGGTAAAATTTACCATGCTTCCCCTTTTCTTCTCTTATGGTGTCCCATCTCAACACCAAATCTCTTGCTTGAAAGAGAACTTCTTTTTCCTTTCTGTAAAATATAGACTTCATCTTTTCCTGATAAGTAATCAAGTTATCCCTGACTTTGTTTCTGTTTTCACTTGATTCAATTATTTTGTTCAATATTCTTACCAGAGCATTAGGTTCTTCTTGAGCTTCTTGGAGGAAAGAAATCACTGGTTTGGCCAGCTGAGTAGGAAATAGTGCTTGAGTTTCATAAACCAGTTCATAGGGACACTTTCTAGTAGATCTCCTGGTAGTGACTCGAACTGCCCAGAGGGAAAAATTCAACTTCATATCCCAATCCTTTTGATTCTCAGTGATTATCTTCTTCAATATTCTGACCAATGTCTTATTTGAAGACTCTGCCAGTCCATTCCCTTGGGGATGATATGCTGTGGAATGTGATAAAATTACATTACATGTTTGACAGAAATTAATGAAACGAGAAGAGTTGAATACATGAGCATTATCAATCACAATCTTGACTGGACATTCGAATCTGTTGAAAATGTTTTCCTCCAGAAACTTCATCACTACTTGGTCATTCACCTTTTTAGTGGGTATTTATTCAACCCATTTTGTAAAGTAATCAGTAGCAGTTATAATCCACTTGAACTGTCCACTTGATGGTGGATTGATCTCTCCAATAAAATCCAATCCCCATTTTCTGAAAGGTTCTTCAATAAATACTGGGATGAGAGGTAATGGATAAAGTTTTCTCTTTTCAGCAAACAATTGACACTTCTGACAACTTCTGACCATTATATAAACATTTTCAAATAGGGTTGACCAATAGAAGCTGGAATTGAGAATTTTATTTGCAGTGACCTTCCAGCAATAATGATCTCCACACATACTTTCATGATATTCTTTGGTGACTTCAATAGATTCTCCTTCAGTCAAACATAACAGAAAAATACCAGCAGGATCTTTCCAGTATAGCTTTGCTTCCACTATAACATATGGCTGAGATTTGAGATTGAGAGCTCTGTATTTTGTTCTATTTAGTGAATTTGGACAAGAAAGGAAACACAGGTAATGCACAATATCTTTATACCAATTAGAGCAAAAAAAATTGTATTGAATACCTATTCTGGACTTGATTTGACCTTCTTTATTAATAGGTGTATAAATTTGTTGAATAAAGAAGATTTATCCACTGAGATTATCTTGGTCACACACTAATTCGAATTCATGTATAACACATAACCTCTTCTACAATTGATCATCAATATGCGGAAATAGAAACAGTCGCATGCACACATAAAAACAATATGTAATGGGGAAAGCTTATAGCTGAAAACCCCCAGCTATTTTGTATATTATATGAAAGATAACATGTAACAATCTCAGTACAATACTCCTCACAAGTACTCAGTACTGTCTCCAAAAGTTACACACAAACTAGCTCAGTTTTGAACAAGTCACAGGTTCAAAACTCATCCACTAATTGCCTGCCTCTATTGTGCAATCCAAGTTGGTCTAATGAGAGATCCAAGTTCGAATCTCCTTGAATCCAACTGTGCAATCATCATTGGAAATATCCTCTAATGCTTGTGCAAAACTCATGCACAACTGATGTCGCAACTAATAGCAAACTCACCCTTCCATCTACCTCTTCCACTGGTCTTCACTGAACTGTCCATGCACTACAGTGAATTGATGTGTTCTTGAGTTGAATAATGAGTTAATAATTAGTGAATTAAATAATATTTAATTCACACCACTCATCACTAGTGTATTTTTTAGTTAGACTAAATACAACTAGTTCAACTAAGTTAAACCGAACACAACTCCACCAACTGTCTCATCAACTCCACCAAACTCCGCCACTTGAGTTCTAACTGAAGTCAATCATGCATGAGCTCACCAAACCCCTAGGAATAGCGTAATTCCTTCTATCGATCCTGGGCCACATACGGCAACTCCAAGGCGAAGTGCTCCAAGAGAGTAAACTGTTGTTTATAGTCTAAATATTATTAAGGGTAAGTAATATTTGACTTCCCTGTTTTAAGGAGAGGCAGTCTAAAAATAGACTTCGACCTCTTTGACCTCAAAAATAGAGTCTCATCTATTTTTACCAACATGACACATACTTCAAGAATCTCAAACTGGAATCCCCGAACCATGCTCCATATGTCTAAAAATAGACATAGTCTAAAAATAGACTTTGCGCCAAAAATAGCCTGCGGGCCGACTTAGTGAAGGCGACTTCTTTTCACTAAGCTCCATCATCTTGTTGAATTTTCAACACTCCCTCTCAACAAGATATGGATTATCTGCAATCCCTATCCTGCCTCTGTGGAATTCAAATTTTCTCCTAGTGAGCGCCTTCGTCAAGATGTCAGCATCCTGATCCTCCGTGGGAATATATGAAAGTAACATGATTCTCCATTGCACACAATCTCTGATATGATGGTACCTGATGTCGATGTGTTTGGATCTATCATGAAATACTGGATTAGACGAGAGTTTAATGCAACTCTTTTTATCACAATAAATCACAGTAGGCTCCAAGTGACCAGGAACAATGCGACGAAGTTTTCCTCATCAGGTAGCCTCGCATGTAGCAGTGGTTGCCATGTGGTGACTGCGGGCGAGTGCCATGGATGTACGCTGCATGTGCCGAAATGGTTGTCGACCCAATACTAAAGATTCCTCCAGATGTGCTCTTTCTGTCCGTTGGGCTCCCTGCCCAATCTGCATCCGTGAAGCCAGAAAGCCTCACCTCATCGTCCTGTTTGTACCACAGACCATATCCCGATGTGCCACTAAGATAACACAATACATGCTTGCTTGCCTTCCAGAAGAGCTTGGTAGGCGTAACCATAGTTTGCGAAAGCTAGTTAATAGCATAGCATATATCGGGTCGTGTATTGACCAGATACATAAGCGACCCCACCAACTGTCGATAGACAGTGGCATCCACTACCTCTGCTGAAGTAGCATCCTCCTTCCTCCAACCTGAAAGGGGTATCAACGGGCTTGCATCCATGCATAATTGAACCTCCTCAGTGTCTCTTGTGCATGCCTGTGAAGAAGCAACGGGTCCTCGCTGCCTTGCCAAATCTCAACCCCGAAAAGGAAATAATGAAGGAGGCCCAAGTCCTTCATCTCAAACTCTTTTGCAAGATCAGCCTTGCATGAGAGTATCAACTGTTCATCACCGGTCAAAATCAAATCATCTACATAAAGTACAATGATCAGCAACTTACCCTCAACCACTATCTGGTACAGGTTGGGATCCGCCTCACTCTTGGTAAAACCAAGTCCGGTAAAGTAACTGTCGATCCATGTGTACCAAGCACGAGGTGCTTGTTTCAACCCATACAACGCTCTTTTGAGCCTGCACACATGCGACTCGCTGCTGAAGATCTCGAAACCTTCGGGCTGCTCTATGCACACCTCCTCCTCAATGACTCCATTGAGGAACGCAGTCTTCACATCCATCTGATGAATGTGCCACCCCATCTGCGCTGAGAGAGCTAGGATCGTCCGTATGGAAGAATACCTTGCGACAGGTGCAAAGGTCTCCTCATAATCGATCCCCTCGATCGAGAAGCCACGGGCAACAAATCTTGCCTTGTGGTTCTCCACCTCCCCGTGCTCACACCAGCACTTTGTAGATCCATCGCGAACCCACCACTGATTTCCCCTCCAGTCTTGGGACAATCTCCCATGCATTGTTTCTGATAATCGAATCATACTCTTCCACCATGGCATCTACCCATGCGGGGTCCTCCACAGCTTCCTTGAAAGAGGATGGTTCTATCACGACACATTTTCTCAAAAGAGCCATGTATCCAGTGTACCGATCTGGTGACTGTCTCTGTCTGCGTTGTGCTGTAGGTGGTCCTACAACCCACTCTGCATCTTGAGCCAGTCGCTCAGCTTCTGTAGTGCGCTTGTGCCCTCTGATGGTTGGCGCTGCATGAGTGGTTTCTTCCACTCCATGGTCTTCCTCTTGTGGCTGATCCACATCTAGAAGCTCATCCTTAGGAACTAATAGCTCCTCATCTGCATGCAAGTGTGGCTCCCTCTCAAGTGAACAATTCATGGCTTTCTCCTCCTGAAATTTGATATCCTGTCGCACAACAGTCTTGCGACTGTCTAGCAAATACACCCGATAGTTGTGAGGTGTATCAGTGTACCCCACAAATATTCCAACCTCTGCGGTCAGATCCAGCTTCTTTCTGGCATCCTTTGTCACATGCATGTATATAGGTGAACCAAAAATCCTCAAATGGGAAATGACAGGTCTCTTACCAGAAAACACCTCCTCCGGTGTACTCATGCCAAGTATCTTGTGAGGACAACGGTTCTGCACATATACTGCAGTATTGCATGCCTCATCCCACAAGTGAAGGGGTAGGCCCTAATCATGCAACATCACCCGTGCAGCACCCACGATCGTTCTGTTCTTCTGCTCAGCAACCTCGTTCTGCTGTGGGTTATGGGGTGCAATGAGCTCTCTCTGAATCCCTTCTGCGCTGCAAAAGTCTTTGAATTCAGCAGAGATGAATTCACCACCATTGTCGCTCCTAAGAGCCTTCACATGCTTCCCCGATTCCTTCTCAACGGCGGCGCCTTGAATTCACGAGAACTTTGAATATGTCTCGCTCTTCTTCTGCATGAAGAAGATCCAGCACTTCCGAGAGAAATCATCAACAAAGATCACATAGTACTTGTGCTTTGCTGTCGAAGCTACTGAGAAAGGACCACACACGTCTGTATGAACTCTCTCAAGGATCGTTGTGGCGCAACTATCCTTCTCATGAAAGGTGGCTTTCACATATTTTCCCAAGGTACACCCCTTGCACTGATCTGACTACACAAGAGTGCCCATAGGAAGCCCAGTAGAAATTTGCTGCAGTATCTTCAAGGCTCCATGGTGAAGGTGGCCCAATCTCCTGTGCCACAACTCGCCATCATCCCAGCTCACCACTACTTCCGCCTTGCATGCCATTGCTACACAACCATCTACTTGCAACTGATAAAGGTTCTTGACTCGAACCCCTATCTTCCGGGTCTCTCCAGTTGTCTTACTGCGCAGGAAAGCCTTTCCTTCGCTGAAGACCACATCATACCCCTTGTCTTCCAACATCGCCACTGAGATCAGATTCTTCATCAATCCTGGAACATGCAATACTTCCTTCAATACAAAGGGTTTACCAGACTCCCTCTCAAAGGAAATGGTGCGAAATGAAGAAATGCGGGGTACTTTTGTACTTTTGTATCTGCCATCTACATCGCCCATCTGATGTGCACTCCAAGATCTTTTTCAGCTCAGATACGAAAAGCAAATCCAATCTCACCTCCTTGTAGGCAGCACTTTCGCTGTCCAAGAACAACAAGTCTATCACCCTTTGAAGTGAGAATGAAATGGTGAAATCAGAATTCTAAATGAAACCTGACCACCTCTCTTCTTGTGGAATCAGGTGACCTTCTTATTTTTCTTCTTCTGCGGACAATTTGTGGCATAGTGTCCGTGCTGGTGACAGTGAAAACACTTCACCTTAGACATGTCTTGCTTCTTGCCTTTCGCACCAGACTAAGAAGCTTTCTTGCTCTTCCCCTTCTTTTCTTTGGCAGCCAAAGCACAATTTTCTTCATCAGATGCCTTTGATGAAGATCCATCCCTGGTAGTCCGCCTTATCTCCTCTTGCATGAGATCTGCCCAAAGTCGCTCCCATCCAGGCAACTTCTCCCGACCATTGACAGAGTCCTGATAGGAATTCCAACTCTTCGGAAGACCAAGGAGAGCTGTGTCTACTATGTTCCTCTTCATCGACAAATACCCCCACACTCACCATCTCCTCGCATTGAGTGAACTTCGTGAGGTACTTGGCGACACTGTCGCCTTTCTCCATCTTAATGCTTTTGAGTTTATCTTTGAGCGCCTGTACTCTTCCTTTGGTCGCTCTTTCTCTGAACAATAGATCTGTCAACGCTTTCCACATCAAATATGGAGAAGCTTTTCCATGCAGGCTGGATACAATGTGATCCTTCACGCCCTCCAATAGAATCCTTCGACATTTCGCCATCTTCTTTTGCTA